>CM039484.1:27500894-27512676 GCA_022433065.1 Begonia loranthoides
TGTGCAACAAATCCAAAACCAACTGTGTTTAAGGTTTACAGACCAAATGTAAATATTCTCACCAAGTAATGATAAACACCACAAATGTAAATAACAGAACACTTCAGCTCCTAATCCTCAGCTGCTCTTGCCTTTACCTGAAGTTTTAGGGGAGGAGTCGTTTGGGGTGAGTGACTAACTCAGTAAAGTATGGCTATACTAAATGCACCTCATGCAAAACTGGTTTTGTACATTTTTCGAGAACAAGGTTATGTTTCATTCTACCGTACATGGATTTTTTTTTTAAAATCACTTCAAACTCTTTATCATTTTACCAAAACGACCCAAGGGCCATCGATAAGGCTTTTATTAAAAATCTTGCTGTATACATAGACAGCTATACCTCGCAAAATAGGCCATCATCGTTTTCCAATTTGAAAACGTCGTCAGTGAAAACGGGTGGTCACTCATGGACTCACCCGCCACACAACATAGAAGAGGTGGTCACCCGTCGATGACAACACCTTATGAGGCAGGAATAATGACGACGATCCGAAGATTCCGTACGTCACCCGAGTTGCCGGCGCACCTGGCTGCACGACACAACTCGTATAATCGTATAATCGTATAATCAAATAAAACGGATACAGTTGCTCGCTATATGTGGACTTAGGATAAACAAGTCTCAGCGATTGACAACCGTCTGATCCGTGGGACAAATCCTGGCCAGGTTTAGGGGCTTGCGACCCAAGGAGGCGTCATCACCCTCCCATACGAGGTTTACGACTTTCAGGAGTTTCAACTTGAGGACACGTCACCAATGCCCTACCTATATTTTTCGCACGTCAAACAATCAACCTTCATGCAGCAGAAGGTATCAAAGGGGATGGCGGATCCATCCCTCAACATGGGCACAATAAATCTCAAACCATGTACGGATTTAAACTTGAGAAAACATACTACTAATAAAAACGGACGTGCTGTCGAATAGTCCCCGTCATTTTCCAAGTGTGGTAGTCCACAAAATAATTATTTTGGAAAACGGAATAGGATGTAATGTAACGCAAGAGGTATAGAAATCCCTACCTCGACGACGATTTGCCTTACCGACAAGAGCAACCAATTACGCAAGAATCGTATCTCTTGAAATCATCCAAGCCTGGCAAATGTATAAACGCGAGAATATCATAATTAAATTCTAGGAAAATAAGCAAGGGTCCTATACAGAGTCCAACCAACGTGCAAAGAATTCCAATAAAGTTTACAACTTTATCTAACAACATTTCTTAATCTCATAATCCAAATCCTAAACACCTACACAGCTTTAAAAATCCAAAGTCTCATTCGTTAGAACATACATCATCTTTACGGCTATCAACAAAATTCATATTTATAACCATGTCTATCTTAAGCTCAACTAACAGAGCGACAGATTCCACGACATTATTAGCGTTGCATTCCAACTATCAAACAGAACTCAAATGCAGAACTTAGCAAATCTTAGTGCTCGAAATTAAATAGTCAGAATCCACTTTAATACCCAACAATACCAAATTAACCGAGCAAATTAATGCAGACAAGGTCATAAGGATTTTTCATGGTTTTCTCATCAATAACCAATAACGAAACGAAGCTTACGTTTACCACTATCCATTGATTGGAATCACAATCAATATTCAAAATTTATCACTTGAATCAAACAATTTAGCAAAACCTAAAATCCAAATAAAACAATTCCACTGGATCTCTCACAAGCAATACCAAATTGACAGCCAACAAAACTATAGCAGAACCCAAATAGAACAAAAATCACAGGGCATGAACAATACGTTCTGCAAATTTAAGCCTAAATAATCCAAGCAATATTCAGAAACTTATCACTAATTCATAAACCAATCTATCAACTTCAGCCCTTCATCGTTAATGACAGCAGAAATCCAACTAAGCAATCAATCACTCCAAATAAGCAGCGAAATCACATTCAAGACTAAAAATCATAATGGAACAGTCCAACTAGAAATTTCCTCACCAATAGGACGGGATCCACGTCCTGTTTTGCTCGTCGGAAAATCTGAATATGTTCAGATTCGAAGTTGCCGTCGCCGGAGACTGTCCCTCCAAAATCCCTTAGATCAACCGCTGTAAATCCAATCCCAAATCAACCAAGGACATTATAAAAGAATGATCTTAACATCGGAGTAATATCCAGATCGAAAAATCTCACCCACCGAATAGATCGGATCTATTTGTCGTCAGAATCGGGAAATAGGTTCGGCCTCGGAGCTGTTCCGTCACAGATCCGAACTTGTCGCTGCCGGAGTCGGACAAATGGGTTCGATTTTCAGAGCTCCCGTCACGGATCCGAGATCGCCGCTCGCCGGAATCGGAAGGACACGCTCGGGTTGAGCTGTTCTGTCGCCGGCGTCGCTCGGATCGAAAGCCCGCGGCCACCGGCGTCGTTCTTCGCCTGATCGGAGTCGTCCATTCACGACCAACATCGTCGCAGCGCCGTTGCTCAGAAGCCGCCTCACCTCGTCGGTCGGACGTCGTTCGTCGGCGTCTCTCCTCGCCGTTCGCCCTCTCTCCCTCCTTCGGTTTCTCTCTCGGCCGACACACACAAGGGAGGGAAAATGGCGAAGGAAATCGGGGAAGAGGAACCTTATTCCTCTCCTCCGATTTTTCTTTAAATTTTTTTATTTTTTTAATTTTTTTATTTTTATTATTATTATTTTTTATTTTTAATTTTTTTTACAACTTAAACCCTGTACTTTGCTACTCCAAAATATTTGGTGAGATTTTTCCCCCTCTTCTCAATCCCTTTTCCTATTTCAATTATTCTAACTCATTTATTTCCTTTATCCAATAATTCCCTAATTTCTTTTCCCAATTCAAATAAATGTATATAAATCAATTATACACATTATATATCACATAGGCTATTCAAACTCTCAATTTAATCCAAACATCATCTAACGATGTTATAGATCTAATTTAACTGTCCAATTTCGTTCCTTAATTGAATTCTTTATTCGAAAAATTTCAACTTCACCGATTTTGACCAATTGACCAAAATTGCATACGTGGCCGCTACACGACAATTCGGTCAACTTCAACGCCATGACCGATTTTCAACGCGAAAAATTTACACGTGGAATTTCTTATTTAAAAATTTCACGGCTTTTACAGTAACTACCCAGTTGTCTTTACATTTTAAAATGCGTAATTTGAAAGACTTTTTCTTTTGTAAATATACAGTGGAAGACTCTTATTAATCAAACAAAATGGTTAAAAATACGATAAAAAAATTCTTTTGTTAAAATGTTTACAACTCAGAAAACAATTACAAAATCTTTACATTTCCTTTTTAAACCTTTAATCCCTTAGCCTATGTCATATGTCGATAACGTTCTCCCTATGTATGTAATGCAATCAAATCTTGGGATGATTAATATATTACGTTGCGTATTGATAAGTGTTATTTTCTGAGGTGTATTTACAGGGAAAATATTATTGGATAAAAGTTAAGTGGGAAAAGATGAAGAAAAGCTGAAATCAGGAGATTCAGACACATGTTGATGACCCCGCGGATGAGAAATGTCGACCGCAAACGCATGGAGTGTCGTCCTTGCTTTTTGGGACGATACAAGATGAGATTTTGTGTCCTGATTCGTCTGTAGCCTGACTTTTCGAACGCATACGGACGACTGCGGACTCAGGTGGATGCAGTCCTTTTGAATCTGTCTAAATTTGGGACAATTTCAAACACATGCGAACACTGCATTTAGATGACTCCCTTCATGTAAATGGAACATTCGGACGCTTACGGACGACGGCGAATTCATGTGGATTCATTGGTTTTGAATCTGTCCAATTTTTGGACAGTTTCGGACGCATACAGAAGAAGGCAAAGATGCCATCCTTCCTCCGAATGTGCAGATCTGTCTTAGGAATAGTGTTTTTAGGATGAACACAGACGAGACCAGAGTGTCCACACTCATCCAAAATGTCCCAAACTTTGAATAAATTAGGCTTTAAAAATAGAATTCTTGTCGTTTAGCAATTAAAATCGCACCTAGGAGACAGCAAAGACTCGCCCCCATGCCTGAAGGCCATGCCTCCCCTTCCTGTCGGTGTACGTTGGTTCCTCTCCAGGTATGGCTGTCCACTTAAACCATTCCTCTTCCACTTTTTTAGCTTAGTCTTCCTGCGAGAGAGAGAGGTCTAGTGAGAGAGAGAGAGCCCTGCGAGTGAGAGTCCCCTGTGAGGTTGTGTGACTTCTTTAGCTAGGTGATATGAGGCTCTGCAAACTGAGAGTTGGAAGTGAGTTGGAGCTGCTGTCTGTGAAGCTAGGATTTGCTGTCCTGTCCGTGAGTTAAGTTCTTCAACAAGGGTAAGGAATTGGGTAGAGTCTTGGCTAGTGGAGACCCTACCCACAAGTAGTGTGCGTCAGTGGCGTTATTTCCTTTGTTGATTATACTGCTGTTAGTTTCCTGTAATTCCTTTACTGCAAATGTTTTACTTTGATATAGATCAATGCTTTACTTTGATAGAAATGTGATGATTGAATGATAATCGATGACATTAAGCTGGTAGAATAGAATGATGACCTGGAGAACATATTATGACGTGATAGGCATGAATGATCATAAATGAGCTAAGAGTTTCCTTTTTGTTTTGTACAATTCGTTGTCTTACTTGCTGTAGTTTTCCCTAGCTGTTAATGTTATTTCTTCCTACCATTATTGTGTTAAAGTCTCTGTGATAACTAAAAATGCTTACACTCTTAATCTAATCATGTTTAGTTACAACTACAAATGTTTACACTCTTAATCTGAGCATGTTTAATTAACTAATTAACTAGAATAAATGATGGCAATTACTTCTTTGAGTAGGTTTAATTAACTAGAATAAAAACATATTTAATCGACTAGGATAATAATTGTAAATACTTCTTTGAGTGTGTTTAATTAACTAAGATAGGAAGTGTAATTACTCCCTTTAGCATGTTAAATTAACTAAGCCTTGAGCATGTAAAATTAATTGGACTTTGATCATCTCGTAGGATTTACTGATTTAGTCTCAGCATAAAAGCATGAAAAAATTATTTTAGCATGTTCCCATAAGCATAGTTCCGTTAGCTAGTTTCTGAGCATGTTTCCGTTGCTATGTAGCGTACTTCCAGTCAATTATTCAAGCATGTTTCCGTTAATTGTTGATTTACACACCTAGAATATTGTATGCATGCCTAAGGGATTTGAATGTCTCAATGAAATCTTAGTTTTTCCTTTTATTGATATTCAAGCATGCCCTTTGCTGTTTTATTGTTGCCATAATTATTCTCTTTATGTGCTTTAAATTCTATCATTCAATTATTGGGTGTTCATTCCCTTATACATATGCTGTTCAATCTTAGTTCATGATTTTTAATTACTGTCATTATTGTTACTTTGAGAATATACTATCATGCATCATGTTATTTTGAGAGTGTATCATCATGCATCATGCTAATAGAAAATAATTAGGGAGTGCCACCACTGGGGTGGTACTCACATACATCATGTGAGGAAAAATGATAAAGAAAAGAATGAATAAAAGAAAGATAATGGGAAGTTATGGGATGGAAGGGTTGTGCGGATCTAATCAGGTAGCTAGACAGATCTCCTCCCTAGTCAGGAACGAGACCAGCTACCATAGGTGGTTAGTATCTGATAGGCGACTGCCTCTCCACAAGGTTCCTCTAATCTTCCGCTCGACGAACGAGTAAAGAACGAACGAACGAACATAATGAAAAGAATGGTATGGGGTGGTACCCATTACAAAAGAACTAAAGAGAGACATAAACATATTGTATAAACTCAATTCTTTACTGGGCCTTTAGGCTCACGTTTTACTTGTGATGTAGGTACACGTACGCGTAAATGATGAATAGATGATGAAGCATTTTCCATGGGTGGACTTGTGGCTGGACTAGGCAAAGAAGAGAAAAGAGGATAAAGGTTTTATGAAATTAAAAATAGAAGTTATTTATCGTCTTTTCTAAATTAAACCATTTATGTTAATGCTTCCACTATGTTTTGATAAATGATTTTATAACTAGAGTTTTCCAATACTTATAAAGGTTTGCATAACGAGTCGAACGAAATGGTTAGTACCGGTCCGACTGAACTCTGATTAAAGTAATAAAGTTTTAACAAAGATTTTAGCGACTTTATAAAATTTTTAAATTTCATGTATTTTAAACGGTTATAAAAAGTCTGACTTTATAAAAGTTTAAACGTTAGTGTAAGTGAGCTAATTTGGAGTTAAATGTGAATGATGTGTGACTAAATTTTGATTTATTAGCAAGTTAGGATTTGAACACCTGAAACTTGCTAGGTTATTACACCCTTATCTCTTAAGGTGTGAAAAATAAGGTATGACAACTATTAGTTCTATGATCCAGTTATCGAAGGCATTTTAGATATGCGGTGATGTTGAGCTGTAGCAAAATGATTGCTTTTTCTGCTCAGTTCTTTTATTTTTAGTGAAGATGTACTATTATAGGTTTTAGTTGAGTAAAATAAATAGAAGTCATCATTTGATCTTATGTGTTCTTTGAGCGTTATGTTTGATTAAGATCTAAATGTTTTGACTAAGTTTAGCTCTTTAGATATCTTTGAACAATGAGTTAAACTTGAGCGATATGTTGTTAAATAGTTTGAGTTTTGGACTAATGGGGTGGTAGGGTGAGCTATCTAACCTCAAATATGCTAAAATCTTTCAACTATTATTGGAATTTAAACCTATGTGACTCTTTATAGGGGGACAATGCAAACTACCATTATGTTGAGATGAGGTTGAAGTGTAAATAAACATTGGCCCTTATTTGGTTCAAGTAATGACTGAGAAAGTTTAGATGATTATGAAAGAACTTTTAAATGGTTCCAAGTCATCTAAAGAGTTTCAAAGCAATGACTTTGAAATTTTGAAAGTTTGATCGTGTTGCGATATTAGTTGTTTTGGTATGATGGACAAGTTAGTTCACAGATGTGTACTAGTCTCTTTGGATTATTAAGCGTGTTGATGTGGTAGCTTATTAATAGGACTTACCACAACAATAAAAATATGTTTATAATGTTTTTCATATTTCTATGCTGAGAAAGTATGTATATGATCCATCGGATATAATCTCATTGACCAGGGTTCTATTCAGGAGGATATTTCATATGAGGAGGAACATGAGAAAATAAAAGATTGTTATATAAAAGTTCATTGTCATCGTGAAATTTCATTAGTTTGGGTGTAGTGGAAGAACTACAATGAAAACGAAGCAATTTGGGAAATCAAATAAGAAATGATGCCAAAATATCATAACTTATTTATGGTATGATTGAGGTTGTTTAAATTTTGGAGACAAAATTCATTAAGTGAGGAAGAATGTATAATCCAATAAAATTTTAAAATTTTTTAAACCCCCCTTATCTTGGGGTTGTTGTTGAGAACAGGGAAGTCCTCTCCTGTATATCCATGAGATGGGGAGAGACTGATTTGCCCTTTCACTTCCCTATCCTTCAAAAATTTTCCTTTATTCACAAGTTGATTCAAAGAAGAAGAATAAGGAGGGATTTCTTCTGTGGGTTTTGGTGTTTCGATTCATCGCCAGGTGAGATATAGTTTATGGATATTTGTTTTCTCTTTTTGTGAATATGATCAAATGAGAAATTTATTCTTGAATGATTAAAATCGACATCATATTTTTATCCTTGATGAGGCTAGTCTAAAAGGGAAAGGAGAGCTCCTACAAGTAAGAAATTTTTTTTAATTCTATGCTAAATTGGGACTCTTAGGTTTCGATAATGGAATTTATAAAAGAAAATTATGATTTATGTATGTTCTGGAAACCATTGATGGATTGGAAGAAATTTCGGCGTTTGGAGTTAGGTTATGATTAGAGAAAAGAAGAGTTCTGATGGAACTCTTGTTGTTGGCCCACCACTCGTACTATCTAGAATCGCTACCCAGAATGTTCTTGGCTGCGGCCCAAACTATTTTGGGTTGTGGCTCAAACTATTTTGTGTCGTGGACCAAGCCATTTTTGGCTAAGGCTGAGGCTTTTTTTTTAGGCAAAATTTAATTTTTTTTACTTAAGTTTTGACTCAATCGTTCTTGGATCATTTTGGGTGCCGTTTTGGACTGTATTGAACTTCTGACCTTATCATTCTTGGGTCATCTTTGATTACCCTAGAAATTCAGATTTTTAATTTTATAGTTTGAATTCTGATTTTGGTAAATATATAAAGAATAGGTTCCAAAACTTAAGAAATTATTTATACTTATCTGCTGTTGGATTCGTTGGATCATTTGTTCATGGGCTTTGGTATTGGTATACCCAAATAGTGGTAGGAATTTAAATTTTATGGTTTCATGACATTAATTTTTAAAACGATATTTTCAAATGTGTCCTCGTATTAAATGACGTATTTTTTTTAGAGCTCGTTAGATTTTATATTATGTATATTTTTTCACCTATCATGTTTAAAATTCAAACGTGCATATTTAATTTAATGTTTAGCTCAGTTATATATACATTTAAATTTATGTTCTGTTCTTGTTAAGTAGAATAATGGGATAGCTGTATGTTGTGTCCCTCGGTGTAAAACCTTAAAATTGATCAGGGTCGTTGTGGTTGTTGCAAGAGTATTGCCGTTGTTTATTTTCGTTACTTGTTCTATTGCACGATTCTAATATTTCATTTAAAGTGTTTGTTTTTAAATAAATTTTGTTAGGCTCACATATTTTAGAAACATAAAGTTTAATCCTTATAAAGTTTAGTCGACTCATCCCCAATTGACTCCCATCTTTCAAGAAACAATCAAAGTGAGTCTCAGTTGATACAACAAGAGTAGATTGGAGAATTCCTTGAACAACCTAAATTTTTATTTTCTTGAGAGATTAGATTATTTTTCATAAGGTTTGCAACTTATAATTATTTTTATTTTTAATTTTATTTACGTATAGTTTTGGACATTGTTTATTGTACACTATCTTAATGAAACTATTGAACATTTATTTTGGGTCTGACTTGTAAAGTAAATTTAAATCTTTCGTTCCTAATTAAGAGTTTAAGATAAGGGTCAAACGGTTCAGCCCATTTCGGGCCGGACGTTGTCCGTTCTATCTCAGGTCCCATTTGAGGCATAAGAGATATAACCACAATCCCACATTAAAAAGTTGTGGTCTTGGGGAGTTCTTTATATGTAGCATTCCTACTCCAACTAGTATAACACGTTTTGGAATAAAATTCAAGAGAAAACTTATGTGTGTTCTGACCTAAAACGAACAATATTGTACTACTCGTTAAAGTTAAGGTGTTACATGTATAATTTATTGCCAATAAAAAAAAGTTAATGAATTGCAAGTTATAGAAAACTTTACTAAGTAAATAAAAAAATAAATTAAACTGAAATTAAAGTTTATTAAATAAAATGAATTAAAATTATATATACATTACTATCATTATGATGAAATTAATAGAAATTATTAGAACATATTAAATTCATATGATTCAATTTTATCTAATCATATTATATAAATTACATAATTTAATTTGTCAATAAATATTACAATATGCAATACAATTTCAATGAAATGAACTATATTAATAATTTTATATCAAAATTTAAAATTCTGCATGGCCTGATAATGTTTGTAATATATTTTTTCAAACAAAATATAATAAATGAAGAACTTGGTAAAGCCTTAAAAGTTGGAATATTGTCTGTCGTGGCAAGCTTATCGGCTTGCTGATATTGGGTAGTCAGAACAATGCTTGACCCAGCCCTAATAGTTGAACACTTATTTGTATATGTTGTGGCGATCTTATTAGTTTGCAGTCAGAACATTAAGAAAAATGGTTGACCCAGCATAACATAATAGGCTAAATATTTTAATTGTCATGACTAAATCGTGCGTTAATTCGATTTCCCATCCTTTTTTTGGTGAAATTAAAATATCTAAGTTCATAAATATAATAGTAATCCTAATAAGTTCTTATTGACTCCCGAAATCAACGTTTTATTTAAATGAAAATAATTTATTATTTTATGGGTGATATTTAAATAACGAACGAGATTTGAAAAAAAAAGAAAGAAAAAACAGTGGACATCGAATTTACGTGAAAAATCCAAAACGGGAAAAAATCACGGGCAGAGGAGAAATCACTAATAAAAATTGGTACAACGAGCTTTGCAGCTTAAACATATATTTATAGGAATTAAGGAAACCCTAGTCATATTAGAATTGGAAACCTTAATCCTGTAGAAATTAAGAAACTTTCAATGTGGGCCAGACCGGTCTGGCCTAATTAAAATCTGGGTCACACTAAATAGATGACTCAATAAGATTTTCAGCAATGAGTTTTGAAGCATCAGTAAATGAGTTTTTATTGGTGAACATGTATGATCAGTAAATTTTCAGCAATGAGTTCTTATTGGTGAACGTGTTTGATCTGTAAATGTTATCACTGTTCATAGCATCCTTGTCGTTTTGGAACATCCAATTGTTTGTTATTAAAACGCTTAACCACGTCAATACATCCAACGATGTGCATGTGTTCAAATTACCAAGTTTTATTTAATTGGATAACCGTACATTCGTTGGACCTTTGCCTTGATTTTCTATCCCAGAAATCTCCTGGAATGTTCCTGTCGTCCTTATCTGAAACATTGGCTTTCAGATGCCCAAAAGAATGCGTGAGAGTATAACAACAATGGATTGAATTGTTGTTTCTTGACTGATGGAATTTACTGGTATGAAGAAATGAACTTTATCCAAAAGAGGTTATCTGGTCAAACTCTATGAACATTAAACAGGCTATAAATACCCCCTTATTCCCTCTTTCATGGAACATCACGGCCTCAAGCAACAGACTCTATTCTTTGCTTCTCTTTTCATCTTCATTCTTCTTTCAAAGCACCCCATAGCGATCTCTCTCTCTCTCTCTCTGCGTAAGTAAAGAAGTTGCTTCTCAAAACCCTAAGCAACAAAGATATGGAAGGAACAACAAGAAACATGCCGATTCAGCCTTCAACCTATGGCAACGTAATCACAGTACTGAGCATCGATGGAGGAGGAATAAGAGGGATTATTCCTGGAACTATACTTGCTTTCCTAGAGTCACAGCTCCAGGTTAGAATGAGCATTTTTCTTTTGAGTTACGCCAAATACTTACTGAGGTTTCTTTTGAGTTTCTTCTTTGATAACTTCAAGATTACATGGTTTTACAGAAACTGGATGGCGAAGATGCAAGACTTGCAGACTACTTTGATGTGATCGCAGGGACAAGCACAGGTGGGCTCGTCACAGCAATGCTCACTGCACCTAACCAAAACAATCGACCATTGTTTGCTGCTAAAGATATCAATAAATTCTACCTCCAAAACTGCCCTAAAATTTTCCCTCAATCCAGGTTTTTTTTTCTGTTAAAAATAGCTTAAAAAGTTTTTTTTTGTTGGATATTTCTTTTCCATGTGCTAATTCAGATGCACTTTTGGTCTTCTTGTCCAAAGGAATCCATTTTTCCCATATCTCACCAAGATTGTAAAAGCTCTTGCCGGTCCCAAATACGATGGAAAGTATTTGCATGAGCTCGTTAAGGAGGAGCTTGGAAACACAAGATTGCATCAGACCCTCACTAACGTTGTCATTCCAACTTTCGACATTAAGAATCTCGAGCCCACCATCTTTTCCACCTACGAGGTTTTTTTCAACAAAAATTGTCACGCCCCAAAGAGGACCCGAGACAGAACGGGGAACGATCCGGCCC
>CM039484.1:27512681-27571245 GCA_022433065.1 Begonia loranthoides
AAATTTTTTTTTGAAAATAATAAGTATTCAACACCCACATTAGATCAACCAAATTTCCAAAAGAACAAAGAATGGTTCTCCGTATACCTTAAAATCCTTGCATTGGCTCAAACTTAATCAGCCAAAATAAATCAAATCTTCAACCTTTGAAAGAAAAATCATCAATTAGAATTTGTTTCATGAAGAAACAGAACCGAAAACTAAGAAGAAATCCAACTTACTCGCCAAAATGGTTCTTTCACTGATGAAGACTGTCTGAAAATGAAGAACATTAGATCGCTCGCCAGAGGGAAACTTCTAAGTCCTTAGCTACGACAAGAAGAAATTCTCCATTAATGGGTACCGAGGATGAACCAAAAATCAGTATTTTAGGGATAGCTTACCTTGGTTCAATCGATTTCAATCCAAGAGAAATCGAACCCGCTGTGCGACGATGAAGAGGAAGAAATTGAAGAGGAAATAAGAGATTTTGAGAGATCTCGAAATTGATGGAGTGGGGATAAACTTCCCCCTCCATTGCAGCAGATATAGGGGGAGTTTCCTTTGAAACTCCACCCTTTTCGCAGGAACTCCCCTGAATGGGGAGTTCAAATCATTTTAATTTTTTTTTTTATTTTATTTTATTTTATTTTATTTTATTTTTTTTTATATGGGCTGGGCTGAAAGGCCCAGTTGTTACAAAAATCGTATCAACACGAATGAGTTTTATTTAACATTTGTTTTGAACTAACAAATCGTGTATTTTTTTCAGAGAAAGAAAGATTCGTCATTGAATGCCTATCTCTCCGACATATGCATTGCAACCTCAGCTGCACCCACGTATCTTCCTGCTCATTACTTTACAACCAAAGATGATCAAGGGAAAGTGACAGAGTTCAACCTTGTAGACGGTGGTCTTGCTGCAAATAACCCGGTACTACATTTCCTTCAAATTCTCGGAGAATCAAGTTTTATTTTTTTAAAAAGAGAATATAACTAACCTAAAAAATGTTTGTCCATTCATTCTCTAGACTTTAGTGGCGATGAGTGAAGTAACAAAGGAGATCAGTCGTGGCAGCCCTGACTTCTTTCCAATAAACCCAATGGACTACGGAAGGTTTCTCGTTATCTCTTTGGGAACTGGCGCTCCAAAATCTGAGGCAAAACACAACGCCACAAAAGTAGCAAAATGGGGTCTCTTGCAATGGTTGACCAATGGTGGCTCTACCCCAATAATCGACGCATTTACTCATGCAAGCGCTGATATGGTTGATCTCCACCTTTCGGCCACTTTCAAAGCCCTTCATTCAGAAGATAGTTATCTTCGCATCCAGGTAAAATGGGATTCAATAAAAACTAAAAACAAAGATATAAATCACACTTTACTAATGCTGGAAAATCCAAACTTCTAGGATGATACATTGAGCGGGGTGGTATCTTCTGTGGACATAGCGACGAAGAAGAACTTGGATGATCTCGTGAAAGTTGGTGAAGAATTGTTAAAGAAACCAGTTTCAAGAGTTAATATAGAAACAGGTGCATTTGAGCCTTCTGGATCTGTAGAGACAAATAAAGATGCTCTCAGGAGATTTGCAAAGATGTTGTCGGAAGAGAGGAGACTCCGCCATGCAAGGTCACCACAAGGGAAGAAATGAGAAGCTTACTTTCATGAACCACATCATTAACTCCTCATTATGTGTTAATTAAATTTTATTTGTAATTTGTTTTTTATTCTTTAAATTGTTGAAATATATCCCCAAGAGGATATTGTACAAAGGAAAATAATAATTCGACATATCGAACGTACAGACTTCCATATAAATGCAATCATCATAACAATGAATAGTGAACTTACTTCCAAATTAAAAGCTAGCGTAACATTTATAATTATTTGCTTTCAACCAAGCAGAATAGTGTTCTTTTAACTTAAATTAAAGATTAAATCTCTCAATAATGAAAATAAAATATTTAAAAAATTAATGTTAATATAATTTTATTGAATATTTTTATGACATAATTTTTCCCAAATAGATAATAATGTTCATTCAATGAAAACACTTTAACTTTGTTGTTAGAGTTTAAATTGATTGATTAGGGTTATCTAGCTACTATGTATATTTGCTTTTGTAGAAAATTCAATGAAAACACTTTAACTTTGTAGATTTTCTGTCTCTACTCCTACTTGTATTTCCTTTAAGATTTTTCGCGTTAAATCTTATTGTCTAATTTTGTGATCTTATCAGTATTATTATTTGTTATTTGATTTTAACAATTTGTATCAGAGCCTTATTGTACTGAGTTTTTGAATCTTTGTTTCATTTTATTGAAACAATAAACCCTCATCATTTGATTTTTTTAGTCTGTGCACATCAAACAATACTGCCTTACTTTTTTGAAAAAAAAAAACAGAGATAAAAAAGCTCATTTGAAGATTTTTGTAAGAATCTAGCACAACTTCTAAAAACAAGAATTGGTCGTTCCTCCTAACCTATGTCGTTCATCATCGGCAAAGAAACCCTAGTCGTTGGGGCCTAGGTCCAGAGCATCCAACCATTACTGTCCTTGTAAAGCAACCTGCTTTTGTCCCCTTCATATGATGTCCTTCTCAGTTTTATTTCGAATTGATTTGTTGTTTCTTAAATCAGTTTAGTAGTTTTGCCAATATCGTAAGCTACCAAAATCAAATGAATGTGATTTTTCTTTTGATCAGATTGTGTGTTTTTTTTTTTTTTCGATTTTGTGACTTGGAAATTGATTAGTTTTTTTATTCTAAATTTTTGTCGGTATGTTATTAGGAGAAATAACTGATTTTGAGGACTAATTTAGGTTGGTTTAAATTTTAGGATATTTTTGATTCGGCTTGTTTTATTTTGCTTGTATTTTAGTCCCACAAGTTCATATTATATCGGTTAGAATTTAGGCGTGTTGAATTCTGTGATTTTGGATTATGGATTTTATTTTTTGTTGTATGGCTTGTTTTGTGTTTTGTGTCCTTTGAATATGATATTCTCCTTTCGGTAAAAAAATTTGATATTTTCAATATGGAAGAATAACAAGAGAGGAAGTGTCAAGAGTTTGAAGGAGAGATCGAAGTCAAAGAGCAAAAAAAGACATACAGTTATTGTCATAAAAGGGGCACACTAAGTTGGAAGAGTATAAATTGCAAAATAAAATTAAGAGACTTGTTGATCAATAGGAAAAAAAAAAAACATGTTTAGTAAAGCTTTGTTGCCAAAGATGACAATAATGATGGTGAAATTCTAGTTGTATCTGATGGAAAATTAAAGCCTTGAAAGGATTTGATTCTAGATTCAACTTTCACATTTCACATGCGTCTCAACTGAAAATGGTTTTTAACATTATAGATTGTGGCTAAAGGTGTCATGTTAATGGGTAATTATGCACTTTGTAAGATAGCTTGTATTGAGATAAACAAAATCACAATATTTGACGAAGCTATTAGAACACTTGGTGATGTGCGATATTGATAAACTATGAGTCCATTCTATCATTAATCAAACTTCCAAGTTTATCACAGAGTCATTTAAGGTCAAGTATAAATGGAAGTTCAAGAGAAATGAAAGAAAAATGGAAAGACTTTTCAAAACTGTCTTTCTTTGGACCTCCAATGAGTATTTGACTATTTCGGCATTCAAAACGATGTCATTTCAAAACGAGTGCTTCCTAAAGATTGTAGACGACTTCCTAAGCTTTCTAGAATAAGTTAGATTGCTAAAGTTGGACTTCATTTTCTATTCAAAAGCATACAGAACAAAGAGCAAAGAATAAGAAAGTCCAAGTGTCAAAGCTTGGAGACCAAGGAAATCTCTACATAGAAACCATCCAAGTGACTGAGCACCAACATGGATTAGCTGCCAAATACACGTAGACTTGGAGAGAGAGAAAGAAATATATTAATTTAATATTCTTTTAGTTAATTAACTAAGTTTCTATTAATTAGAAAATAGGACAACTTATTATATGAGCCGATTAAGGTTATTATTGCTTAATTAGTTTATTATTATTTTATAAACTCATCTCAACCAAGAGTTCAAGTAATATTTTCAAAGTTTCTCCCATTCGTGCAAGTTGAACTAAACTATGTTCGACAACACACTCTTTGTCCAAGTCCTCAATTCATTCTCCATGGGTAACAACTTTGTCATGATCAATAAGCTCTGATACCACTATTGGAATGGAATCTCCTTGTTTCAAAGTTAATTCTCTTGTCAAACTCTAATGGTGCCCCGAAAGAATTGTTTCAATACAAAATAGAAATATGGAAAATACTAGAGAATAAACTCTCAGGAATTAAGAAAATTCAATATTAAAGTCTAAAATCTCAAAATCTATTTTCTAATATTCATTACAACCCTTTAAATAGCATTCGAAGTGAGATTTAAAATTTCTAATAAGATAAAATAAATTTTGAAGAAAACTTTTAAAAAGATAAAGTCTATCTCTAAGAAAGATGAAGTTTATCTCTAAGAAGTTAAAATGAATGAAAGAAATATTAAATAATAGATAAGAAAAATATTATAAGACCACATACTTGTGGGATAGCAGTGTACTGCATCAATCTCCTCTCTTTGAAAAAACTCCTCCTTAAGTTTTGTAAATGCAAAGAACTCCTCCAAGGTCAAATATGAATTTAGTGTTTGTTGCATCGATAATTATGTTTGGTGAATACCATAATTCTCTTTTTTAAACCTTGGTGAAGACCTCAATAGTTTCTTTAACTTGATCGCAAACTACGTACATGATAATAAAGTTTGATTCTTTAAATTACTAAAAGAATTCTAATATTGTTTCTACTTGTTTGTCATCTATCGTTGTAACATTCCGTACTTTCTCTCTTTTTTTTCTTTTAACAATGTCAACTATCAGAGTAAAGCGAGTGACTTATCAAAAAGCGGTTTCAAAATATTGCTAGTATTATAAAGTTTCCCCAAAATAGTTCGTTTACATTTTCAAAAGTTTAGATAGCCTACTGATATATTAGCAACTATTAGCAAAATACACATTTTCCAAAATTCCATTAGATCATTCATCCCAAACTAAAATAGCAAATTTTGTCTATGCAAGTACCAGTATGTCAGGCATTCTAAAACAAACTACCAAAGTCCAATGGTGATGTACCACAACCAACAAGTCAAAATGGCTGATAATCCAAAACATTGCCTAGTATACCTCCTCCACAATATGACTGCTATCAAATGTATTACCTACATCACGGGGGGCAAACAATGAGCCTAACGTTCAGCAAGAATTAGAATGTAATGCATGTAATGCAATGCATGACCATACAATGCAATTAACTCAAGAATACATACATGACAAACACCGTAGGCCGTGAGGAAGGTTTGGCCAATTAACTATAAATATACATATCATGGTCTTCCTCATGCCGTATGTATTCTTTGTTCCGAGAACGTTGGGGATTTCAGAACGGGAGACAATGAACATTCGATCCCTTGCACTTAACCTATTTTCTTTCTAATCATTTCATTTTAAACTTTTCTTTTAACATTTAAGTGTAATTTCTTCATGGGATGTCATTGTTATTCCCGAACCCCCACACACCCATTTACATAGATTAAATATGTCATGCAAGATGGAACAATGTCATAAGTCCTAAGTGATGCATGATGTCAATAATACAACAATAAATATAAATATAGAAATTCATAACTTTCACATCTTCAAACAAGTATCTGCACAGAATTTGAATCAACATAAGTATTATCTACGTACTACACAAGTCATATAGAGTTGGTTTAACATTTTACTCCTTATATATTATCTATAATCTTCGTTTAACATATAAACATCTCGCCTACCAGATGATAACATTTTGTAACAAGATTTAATAACTATTCTCAACATCTCATCAATCTCTTATTCATCTTATTCATCAATCTTTTCCACATGATTTGTTCTATCTCTTTCATCAATATGAACTGTTATGCTTTTCTCGAAATACAATGAGTTAGTAGGTTCAACACTCTAATTATTGCCATTAAAATTCAAACGTCATTAAATAACCAAAGGAAAATAAAGCTAATCCTAGTCTAGTTTTTCTCAAATTAAGAACAGAGTATATCCAAGAAACCAATCCAACAAAACTTGCAAACAATACATACAAACCCCGTGATGTAGGCCTCCATTGGCCATACAACATTCTAATTCTTACCTCACGTTTTGTAGAAGGTCACATAGCCGTTCCACTACACAGTCTTATACAACCCAAATCTAGCAAAAGAGCAAAAATGAACTCAGCGTTCAATTCTCATTCACAACATATCAATTGAATACTTACCACCTTTGAGTGTTTTATAGTTACGCCTTTACAGTGACAATCCAACCACCCAGCTTGCAGTCTCCATTAGACGACACTTCTATACTTTTATAGAAAGAAACCAAGACTGACTACAGACGAAAATCCAGCCGTGTGGAGTCGCTTCCCTTTCCAAAAGGGAAGAGGTCCACTTACCTGAAGCCACCCAGGACCTCCCCCTCCACCGTTTGGACGTGTCGCCAGCTGAAGAAACTAAAGGAAATCGATAAACATAGCAATTAATCATCAGATTTAAATGGGTTTTTAGGACAATTTTGACCTTTTGGACGCGGTGCGTCATTCGCAGTACCGTGCGCAGTCGTTCGATTTGGGAAGAGAAAACGCGTCCCCAGTCCTTCGTCCTCACCATCCGTACAGCTTATTCGGATGCCAGGAGGCGTCTGCATGACAAGTCCGGAATCGTCCGAATGTGTCCAGTTTTAGGACTGATTCATTCAGACGCCATCTTCTCTCATCCGCAGTCGTATGCATCGTTCGAATGTTTTCAAAAAATGGACAGATTCAAAATGAAGGACCTTGCTACCGTCCGTACTTTAACAGCTTAGAGTTGAGGACGCCAAAATTCGTCCCCTTTCGTCCTAAACTCCAATTTTTATAGTTTTCTTTAACTTTTTACACTATAAATCAATTGCCACATACTCTAAACCATATTATTACATCATCAAATATTATTACAACGTAATATATGGATTAACACGGTATGTCCATATTTTTGGGACATTACAACGGTGATGTGGTGCGGAAAACACATACGTTTTTTGAGGTGATAAAAAAATCTTTATGTTTGTCAAAAATAATCATTGTCTCACCGAAAATGCTAGATAATGTGCCATAAATTTCCTCCCATCACAATCAAGCATGAAAATTCTTTAACAATATTTCTAGTGCTCAGTTTATATGTGATCAAGGGGAAGAATAAGCTCAAATCATCATAATTTCCTATCTAGCATATATGTGTATCATGGAGTTGTTCGAAGTAAAGTGTAAGTGGAAGATAAAACACAAATTTAAAAGATTTCTTAGATGTTGCAAAACTATTGGTGATATGACCTTTGACGACTATCTGACGTATTTCACACCCTTCACGTTCTTATATCAAAATACATGTTTCATGAAGTTTGTAATTGACTTTTAAAGCTTTCCAAAATATGGTTTTTTGTTAAAATTGGAAGTTTTTTGCTATGCCAAATATTTCCTGAACAGAGAGCTTTGTTTCTACCAAAAGAAGCTCATTCTGTCTTACCCAAAATTGAAACCCAAATTCACTTGAAGATTGGCCTAAAAGATTAACCTATTGGATCGTCGTAGAAATTATGACTTACTAATTTATTTATAGTTTATTTTATGTTAAGTTTAATAGTTAAGTGTCGGTCTCAATTGACGACTTTTGTTTTAGTTTCTAATTCTTCATGAGAGTTGAATTAATCATCATTTTACTACATCTCCCTTGCTCCTTCATGGAGTGAAATTATTGTGCAATTATTGAATCTCACAAATTAACCAATTGGAGAGTTTCCTTCCTTCAGAAATTGCCTTAGAGTAAAAAGTTATGGACTTTAGTGACTTTTTGACTGACTTGCTTGTTCTTATTTTCATTCGTCTCTTTGTTTGGATTCATGGAGTTGATTTTCAATAGTTTTAATAGCTCTATTTGTTGTAAAGAGACCCTCTTGAATTTTGAGATCGAAGGTTCAGTTCGAGTGTTTGGAACTCTTCTAGAAAAGTTGTGAAATGCAATTCTACAGACTCAAGTTGCCGCTTCTAGTTGACCACACATTAAATAGATTCGTCGATAATGGCTTCTGGTTGGCTGCTGATCACTTTCCAATCGACCACAATTCATCCAGAAGTGACTCCTTTGAAAATGTGTGTTTTGTAGTCAATCATCTTTTAGCTTCCAGTCGATTGCTCACTTTCAAAAATCACCTGAAGCGCGTCATTGGATGTCTCATTTAAGAAATCACCTTTAGTCTCATATTCAACATTGCCATAAGACAAAAGTCCATGCCAAAAGTATTGGTTGTTGGGTTGGAAGGTGTGGAATGCAACATAATAACATTTTCGAATTTTAATTTTATGAATGGGTTCTTGAATCACAAAAATTCACAATGTGCAAGGCCCATTTGTGGCTAGTTGGTTATTTTTTGGGCTGAATAGGGGTAGTTTTTTTTTTTTTTTTTTATCATCATTATAGATCAACAATAATAGCTTGTCGTTCCAACTATGGACAGTGGCACGCTGATTTCAAGGAAAAACTTTGTTGTCGTCTGCCATATTAGGGTTTTGTGAATCACAATATTTTTTCTATTCATAGTCGTTTTCTTTGCTCTCATCATCGCTAGAGTAAAAGTTCTCTGATGTTTCAGTGTCGTTTCACACATTCATATCTCATTTTAACATTAGACACAGTAACAATTTGCGTGACATTGTAAATGAGTTTTTTGGTCGGAATGAGTTGTTGATAAATTTTGTCAAACCGTTGATTAATTCTATTGAGCCACCAGTGTTAGAGTAAAAGTCTCTAATCTTTCAACATCATCTCAAACGTTCGTATCTCATTTTAGCAACAAATACAGTAACAATTTGCGTGATAGGTGGTTGTCATGTTGGTTAGCATCAATTAAATATAATGAGAGATGTTTTATGAATGATTGGGGTTTGAAAATGACAGAAAGACCCGCCATATCACTTCAGTGCTTGTGTCAATTATTTGGTTGGAGCCTTCGCCGGCCAGCCATTTGCAAGAGACCCAGTCAGTTTTTGTGTTGTTGGGTGTTCCGTCTCAGATTTCAAAGCGCCAGTTCCCATGGAGATGCTTATTTTCAGGGCGATGAGAATAAATAGGACTTTTATAAAACTAATAATTATTTTTTTCTATAAAAATTCTGAAAAGTTGAATCATTATACGTGGCCCATAACCAGTGGGCATGGCTGATGTTACTTATTCGTCGTTAGATGAAATTGTCCTTTACCCCCAATAATTGCCCACAAGTATTTAATTTCAGGCTCGTGATGGTTTTTATCAAATGGTTAAAATTATTTATGATAATGATTTTTATCAAAGGGTTACAATTATTTATGGGATATTTTCAGGCTCGGTTTCTATTTCAATCTGTTTGTAATTGGGTCTGATTTAGACATAATCATTGATCAACTTTAGTCGATTTTAGGTTTTTAAATTCTCCAAATGAAAAAAAAAAGACTATATAAACCACAATGGGATGAGCTATGTAACCCTTATTTTTATAAACTTTAATTTTATAGGAAATTCTTTTTTTTTTTTTTTTTTAAAATCATTAACATTAAAAACATATCACTTAAAACCATTTAAAATAAAAACATATTCTAAAGCAGATACTAAACATGCATTTGAGAAACCTTTATGGCTAAAGACTTTTATCAATCAAAACATAGTTATTGCAAAACCAAGTTTTCAAAGTCCTTTACAACTTATATATAAAATCTAAAAGTGAATTGAAAAAAAAGTATTTTCATAAAAACAATTTCAACAGTTGATTATCATGCCTCAAACCATAAATTTGCGGTCAACCAACTCCAATAACACCAAGTCTTCACCATGGGCAAGCATCCTCCATTTCTTTCTTACTTACAATGCAAGTTTTATTTCTAAGTCTAAGCCTTAGCAAGTAATGCATGAAAACGTGAATATAACTTTTCATGACATAATCTCATATTTTTTCTTTATTCTTTATCTTTCATTTTTTTTTCTTTCTTTTTCTGGTATGAGTAGACTGAGCAGTGGGGCATACACCATTTTTCTCAAAACTTTTGGGAGGTCTCCATTCTTTTGGGAGATAGACTCCACCATTTTGGAAATTTAATACATGAAAACCTAGAAAACCTTCATGTCAGCCAGCTTTAACCTCATCGTAGCAAGCCAAAGGGATAATGCCTGACTGGTCCACCCTTCTGGAACAACTTGTCCTCCATATCATTTATGTAAAAGCTGTAGGGTCGGATTGAACTGTCTCCCTGTAAACAGGTTGGGGTGACCTTCCCTATTTAAAAATTGTTGAAAATTTTTGATAACTATTCCTTCACTTAATATGAGTGTTTCCTTCTCATCAATGCACGGGTCCTTCCTTCGATTAATTTTTTTTTAAAAGAATAGAAGTTCCTCTCTCTGTCTCGGTATTCATTCTAAGGAGAGAATGGTGGTTTACAACATGTAAGTTATGAAGCGGAGAGAGAGAATTTGTGGGAGAGAACCTCACAGTGATCAACTTCGAGTTGTCGTCGGAGGTCTGGAGGGTGTAATTGTAGTGACCCAAATTTCAAAGTCTTTTTTTTATACTTATTTATCTTAACAAAAACGGGTTTCGTCAAAAATCCTAAGTAGAGAAAAACGCTCTTTAACAACAGAAAATGTACATAATTAAAAGCAGTGGAAATACATCATTGAAAATCTATACATAGTTCTAATATTCAAAATCCATAATCTTAAATTACATAAAATAAACATTTTATCCTGAAATAAATTCCCATACTTCAATCATTACTAGACAACCGCCAAGTCTCACTCATGGAAACCCATCCTAAACAACATCTTCCACAAAAATATCCTTGATGTCATAGTTACCCATACCACAAGGTCCAAACTATGAGTATAACACCCAATAAGTAGTTAAATCAAATGCTATAAACATACATTATGTGCTATAATATGATCATGATTTTCTTCTAACTTTTTCTTTACTTTTCTTTCCATTTTAGGAATGACTAGTCTTGATAGTGGGACATACACTAGCATTCTCCAACCTTTGGGGAGAGTCTCAAACATTTGAGTGACTGATTAAAACTTTTGGGAGTCCTCCGTTAGCTGCCAAATATTTATGATGCACAGCGACTCAACGAACCTTTGGGACGATCTATCATGACATCATTCGGGAACAAACTAATAGACTTATGTACCCACACAGGTCTAACCATTGAGGACAACCTATTCTCACTTACTTTTTATATAATTTTCTTTCTTCTCTTATCTTTCTTACGTGTAAACTCATGCATGAAAACATATAATCCACATACAACACACATATCATCACATGAAAACATTTCACTACATGCAATAAAACATATCATATTTCATCCAAACAGAGAGCAAAATCTAATCACTGTAACAATAATAGGTTCACAAGAAATCATCTAACACTACGAATAGAGCATCTACCATAATCCTAACATTTACTTTCATGCATATAATAACCAGGAAAGTAAACTACAACAACTACAAAATAGATCCTCAATATCATGTTTGTCATGACCCGGAGGCAGGCTGGACAGAATTGATGGGTCAGGCCACCAGATTCTCGAAAAGAACCTGATCACCCAACCTAAAGGCTAGGGAAAAGTAGAAATCTTAACAGGAAAATTAAACCAAAACTCAAATCCCATGTGTTACGATCCATAGAATGATTAGCTAGAGATACGATAGTATAAATAAAGAAACGTATTGTGCAAGAATTAAATCAAACAACACCAAAACTACAATTTTCACATACCAGGAACAAAGGGATTGAACCAAGAAACGCCCACCCATCCATGGGAAGATCGATACACCCACAAGAGGGGGAAGATCAATACACCCACTAGAGGCGTATCGACAATGCCCCACAATGACACTTGCAAATCCCATACACTGAGCCTACACTCTAACTGGGGAAAAGTAGAGTTTAAGGGGTGAGTTACAAAGTCAGTAGGGGAGTCAATACTAAATGCAATGCATGCTAAAAATATGTTTTCCTCCTCTTTCGAAAACATTTCATGCTTCTCATTTATCGTACATGGATTTTAAAACATTCAAAAACCTCTTTATCATTTTATCAAACCGGCTCGCATCAAAACCCGCTGTATATAGAGACAGCTAAATTGGAAAATGTACCAACATCATTTTCAACAACCAAAACGAGGATCTATGAAAAAGGAGGGTCGCGCAAGGTGCCTTCCGAAACATACCACGAAAAGGCAGCCTAGAATGGCCACACCTCATGAGCTTGGAGGAAACAACGAGGGTAATCAGAAGCCCCGACTTGTCACCCGGGTTACTAGAGAGCAAGCTCCACGATGACACAACCCATACTATAAACAGATGAGGTTGCCGGGAACTGATTACTTCTCCACTAGCTACCTCTAAGTTCTAAATTGATGAGGGTTGCCAATGAGTAGATCTATGAGACGTCACGCCACTCGTCAAATGGAATGGTATTAGGATAGGCAAAACCCAGTGACAAAACAACCTACCAATCCGTGTAACTAACACCCTGATTAGGTTCTGAGGCTCAAAACCCAAGAAAGCGTCATCACCTTCCCATCTCATTTTCAAATTTTGAGGCTCGAAACCCGAGGACATGTTACCAATGCCCCATCTCTATTTTGTACATACAAACAATCAACTTTCACACAATAGAAGGTTGCACGGGATAGCCTCGTGATGCTTTAGCGCTAGAGTTGTTAGTCACAACATATATCCGCAAAATGTCACACTATCATATGTGAGCAGAATATTAAACAATCTACCATGTACGATGAAGTAAACGTGAGAAAACATACATATACATAAAAACAGATGTGCTGTCGAAACTGTCACCGTCAGGTTTTCAAGTGTGGTGTCCCACAAAATATCAGTTTTGAAAACATGATGCAATGCAGTGCATAAAGTATAAAAATTCCTACCTTGATGATGACTATGACACACTTACTGACTAGCCATCTCCATGTGCTATCGAAAGGAAGGCCCCACCACTGACATCTCTAGAACCTATAATAAGGCCGATGTCAACATGCTAATAAACATACAAGGGATATAACAAGGATCCTAAACCGAAAACCAACCCCGATCGAAAGAACCAACATAAGACTTCCCAACTCAAATAAAGAACGAAGGGTTCCATACACCCAAGCCGAGAATCTACATGATTGAGAAAATGATATGGCTGACTAAGTCGAATGGAGTTCCCTCAACCCACTCCGCAAAACATGTAGTGCGGTTGACAAGAAATTGAACCAAGATTGATCTGGCACTCACAAATAACCCAAGAGTCCAACTGGTCCACAACACACGATGAAGTAGTTGAGAAGACATAACTGAAGCAATCTAAACCCAGTCATGGTTGAAAAGGCATCATAGTGGCCAACCGAAACCACTCGACTGTCATCGAGGCAAAGCGAAGATCAACTGGGATCTCGAAGTCTCTACCAGACCCAACAACGGTGAACCGGAATCATTTAGTGTAGGCGAGAGATGTCGAAGGTCAACTGAAACCTCACAGCGGTTGATAAGACTCGTCCGCAACCATTCAAGACTCAACAGTCGAGGAGAATCATCTAAAGTCAATGGAGTATGACTTGAGTGGAAAAGTCAGCTCGAAGACCATAAACCAAACTGAGCCTAAAACGAATTTCCATTAATGAGTCACAAAGATAGGTGGAAGGGCCCTGTGTCAAGTCTGGGAATCCAATTGATGCACAAACAACTAAACCGTGACAAAACGGGAGACAAAATATCCCTTCTAGTCTACCAGTGTCCAGTTTAGCCTATTGGTCAATTGCTGATCGACCAGTGTTTCACTAGTCGACCACTGTCGACCAATTTGAGGCACTAGTCGATCTGGTGATCGACCGGTGCTCGACTAGTCTACCACTGTTGACTAGTTGGAGCCACTGATTGATCAGTTGATCGACCAGTCAACCACTAATTTATCAATTTCACTGGAAAACATATGTTTCTTGCACGTTTTGCCCGATTTTTGACTCCTAACGATGAATAACCCTGCATAAACTCTAATGCAACTAATATAACCCAAAACTTCCCACGGATTTGAGTTTTCAAGCTTGAATCCGAGGCCAAATGATTTCAACCCTAAAACCCTAAAATTGGAGACGTAAACTTATAGAAATGCAAACCACCTTTACAAAGATTGTTTGTACAAATGACAAGAACATGAAACTGTCATCGGAGGTCAGAATCACTCCAAACGGTTCCTCCATCCCTCTCTGCGTCTCTCCCCTGTCGGCCGCAAGGAAGAAAAACTGTTCTTCTTCCTCCCTAAAATATATTATATATATGATAATAATATATAATATTATATATTAACATATATTAAAACATATACTATATATTTCATAAGCCCGATTAAAATTCTGATTTAAAATTCGACTCATCAGAAAATAATTCTTTAGTCAAAATAATTTATCAAAAATATTTTCGAAATTAAATCTCCACTCGGTGAAAACTCAATTTGACTATTTGACTGAAAAACGTACATGTTACCACTAAGTGACAAAACGGGTCAACTCTCAAAACTTGACCGAAAGTTTTGCGTAATATACACGTGGAATGTCAAAATCATTTAAAAACCTCTGATTTTACATGTTAACCACCTTTAAAGAAATTTCGTTCCAAAAATTAAAACAAACCAGAAAGGTATAAATTTCTAGAAAACTCTCTACTCAGTGTGATACCCAAAGCACACGAACCAATAGAATCTTCCTCGAAGAACTTGATTGCATTAGTCCAGGGCTTCCCTCAAGCCTAAAGCAGGATCAAAATCTGAGAACGTGCCCGAAATTGACCAAAAGGAACTATTGTGAAACAAACCAAGTTTATCATTAGCTAACAAACCAACAAGGCAAGGGGAGGTCACCCGAACATAAACAAAAAAGATGACCCGATTGATCAATCAACGAACGAAACGATCTCCAACGAAAGAACGCACATGACCTGATATAACACAAGTAAGGTCGTTGAACTGGTTACAGCGGCTCACACAACATCAAACTAATGTGGAGTCCCTGCAACACCCGATATGTGACTTCACGAATTTTCTCGACCAGAAACACATCAGAGACTAGAAATAAAAAAGACATCGATTGCACCTAGGTTTAGAGTGTTTGTCAAAACGCTCTCCATGCTTGAGCAATACTCTAAACCGAGATCGCAATCACATAACACTCTTTGGTTCTGTGTTGTCCAAGCACAAGAGAGAAATTCAAAAATTGTGACACGCAAAAGATTCCTATTGAAAACTAAGAACATGACAGCGCATCAAAACCAAAGCAAAGTCAGGTAACCGAACATCCAATGAAAACTAAATCTTGTGGACTCATGGGAAACCACTATGCCATGACGCACCGAACACTATCGGAAACAAGTCTCTGACACACCAAAGCAGACCGCCTGATGCTACACTGGTCAGGAACTATCGGATATGGTCTACACAACAACTGGCACTTAAACACAAAGTGCACCTGAACCAATACATCAAACATGAACCTAACACATGTCATGTCCCACAAAAGCAACAAGTTGAACAAGAAAATGACCATAACATGGACCTAACAGCCAATAGGGCTAAAAAATTCATGTATTCTAGTGCTGCTCTTAACATTTGCTGCTACGCAGCACATGCAACTCCAGAGGATCTAACCAAGTCTTCTGACGAAACACTACAAATTTTGAATCTGGAACTGACATCCACAAAAACAAACAAACCATGGTCAAAGCCAAAAGGTAAGACTAGAACAAGAGAGGGCCAACTCCAGAACATGAAACCACAATAGAAAACTAGTGAATCAATGAACATCAGCTTTAGAACACATCCTAAACCACAAGGCAACGGGGCACTAGTCAAATCGAAGGGTAAGACCAGAAATGTAAAATGTCCAATTCTAGAATAGGAACTCGAAGTTGACAACAAGAGATGCTCTACGGCTGGCAACATTGAAGCAACTGTCCAAAACCACATGGACAAGCAACAAGGCTATAGCGAACAACAAGAAAAACCCACTCCTCCAAGGATACACACCCCCATCCTCATGGAGAAGTGACAAGCTCTAACAGATAATGAAACAAAGCCTAAAAGACAACACCACCTTACACAGGAGTGTCAACAAAAATAAGTAAAACAAAGCACAAACATGAGGTCGCCAACATGCGAACAACCCTTGCAAGAAATAACTCTTATGAATAGGATCTCTGATTTCCCAAATCTAACACAGAGCTCCTGAACAACATAGGCAAGGTCAATACAAAGGTCGAGAGTAAACTTCAGGAAAACCCGATTCCCTGGTTGAAGGACACACCACTAGTCCATTGGGTAGTGCGACCTATGTTCCTAGTCATCTGATAATATGAAACCTAACCCAGCGGTAACACCACTCAACTGACCAGTAGAAATCGCCACCTTACTTCAACTCCAACGATCCCCCACACCACTCCCAAAAAGGAAGCAACCGACACGATGTGGAACCCAGAGGAAAGAAAATGTCGTTCCACTATCCACGATGCACGAGACCTTACCAAGTGAGGGCCAACGACAACATTCACTCCATGGGAGATTTTGGAAGGATTCAAAACACACCATCCTACCAAAGGAAGGGTTTGGAACATAGAAAACAAACGTTGACTGGAAAGACTTTAAACCCATGAACGTTGGAAGTATCATAACATGAAAACAATGGTGATGCGTATCAATTGGTTTTCGCAACCCACTGAGGCACTGAATAGAAGACAAGCATGACGCTCACAAGGACGAGGGCGTGACCCACACGACTACACCACCCATATAAAAGTCGATCTAAAACACACTGTTCTAGCAGAGGAATGGTTCAGAATGCGGAAAACCAACATGGACTGAAATGAGTCCAAACTAACAACATATGAAAGCTCTTTGGATGGAATCAATAGCATGCAATATCCACAGGGTTCTTACAACAGAAACGACAGAAGCGATAAACGAAATCAAACGGTCTTCCAATAGAACGACCTGTTGCAAGGATCCAAGGACTAAGATCCTCTAAGATATCCAAGGCGTCAGAACCTTAAGGCAAGACAAAAACTAGGAAATGATTCCAAAGCGAACATTAGGATTCTTACTAACCAGAAGCATTTATGTCCTGCTAGTCAGATTCCAGCTTACAGAACGGATGTGACGGTTAAGGGAAGCAAACCCGTGACCATCATGACAACACGATTCATCTCTAAGCAAAAAAAAAAAAATGAGCCTTGGTCAAAGAAGCCTCCGCTGCAGTCTCTGGAAAACCCATCGAACGATTATAGTTTCCCAGACCAAGTATTTCTAACAACCTACACAGAGGTCTACATGAATGCGGGAACACATATGAATAAGGCCATTCAAAGGCTTTAACGAAGAGTCTCTGAACCACAAGAATGGATACAACATGCAATCAATCCGAATTACTTGAACCAAAGTACCAACCTGGACTAACGAGTTCCAAGCAAGAGAGGACAAGCTCGGAAACCCACAAGGAACCGAGACGTGAACAGCTTCCCAGGGCGAAAGATTTATACTTCAAACCATAGAAGCCCACAAAAGAGGGATAAATAGAAAGGATTGCAAACCCAAATGTTTCATCTGAAATCTTAACCACATAAGCCCACACACAAGAAAGAACCCAAACGAGTCCACAACTCATAATCCAGAAGATTTCTCCTAACGATCCATGGAACATACCCAATGCTCACACAGATGGGGAAAAGATGGGTCATCATCCAGCAGATGACCCTAAGATGCCTTCCTACTCATTCAAAAACTTGACTAGGTTCTGATAATTCCATGCACAGTAGACACATGACCTAAACATTACACTACAATTTCTCAATTGATCATTCCTAGGAAAAGTGGAACCTTGTGCTCTAATACCATAAAATTCTGTCATGAGTCGGAGGCGAGTTGGACAGAATCGTTGGGTCAGGCGACCTGATTATCGAAGAGAACCCAATCGACTAGCCCAAGGCTAGGGAAAAGCCGAAGTCTTAATAGAAAAATTAAGGTCAAACCCAAATCACATGGGTTGGGGTCCACATAGTGAACAACTAAAAACATGATAGTATAAATAAAGAAATATACTGTGGAGGAATTAAATCAAACAACACCAAAACTACAATCCTAACATACCAAGAACAGAGAAATTGAACTGACAAACATCCACCCGTCCACTAGAAGATCGATACACCCACCAAAGGGGTATCGACAATGCACCACAATGAATATGCTGATCCCATGCATCGAGCCTACACCCTAACCTGGGAAAAATAGAGCCTAAGGGGTGAATGACAAACTTAGTAGGGAAGCCGATACTAAATACAATGCATGCTAAAAAATATCTTCCTCCTCTTTTGAAAACATTTCATGTTTCTCATTTATTGTAGATGGATTTTAAAACATTTAAAAACCTCTTATCATTTTATCAAACTGGCTCAAGGCCCTCGATGCGGCCTCATCAAAACCCGCTGTATACATAGACAACTATATTGAAGAATATGTCAACATCGTTTACAACAACCAAAATGAGGATCCATGAAAAAGGAGGGTCACGAAAGGACCCGTCCGAAACATACCACAATAGGCAGCCTTGAATGGCCACGCTTCATAAGCCTGGAGGAAACAATGACGGCGATTTGAAGACCCGACTCGTCACTTGGGTTGCCGAAAAGCAAGCTCCAGATGACATAACCTGTACTATAAATGGATGAGGTTGCCGACAACTTATTGCTTCTCCACTAGCTATATCTAAGTTCCAAACTTACGAGGGTTGTCGATGAGCAGAGCTACGAGTCGTCCCGCCACTTGTCAAATGGAACGGTACTAAGATAGGCCAAACTCAATTACAAAACAACCCAGCAATCCATGTGACTAACATGCTGATCAGGTTCTGGGCTTGAAACTCAAGGAAGCATCATCAATTTCCCATTTCTATTTTAACTTTTTGATATAGAAACCCAAGGACATGTCACTAACGCCCAATCCTCATTTCACACGTTCAAAAATCAACTTTCACACGATAGAAGGTTGCACGAGATAGCCTCGTGATGCTTTAGCGCCAGAGTGGCTAAAGCATCAAGAGGATTCATCCTCCAAACATATATGCACAAAATGTCACACAATCAAATGTGCGCAAAATACCAAACAATTTTCCATGTACGATAAAGTAAATGTAAGAAAACATAAATATACATAAAAACAGACTTGTTGTCAAAATAGTCTCCGTCAGGTTTTCAAGTGTGGTATCCCAAAAAATATCAGTTTTGAAAATATGATGCAATACAGTGCATAAAGTATAAAAATCTCTACCTCGATGACGACCATGACACGCTTACCGACTAGCTAGCTCCACGCGCTATTGGAAGGAAGGTCGCACCACTAACAACCTCAAAATCTATAACTAGGCCGATGTCAATATCCTAACAAACATACAAGAGATATAACAAGGATCCTAAACAGGAAACAACCCTAACCAAAAGGACCAACACAAGACTTCCCGTCTCAAATTAGGAACGAAAAGTTCCCTACACCCTAGTCAAGAATCTACACGATTGAGAAAAAGATATGGCTCACGAAGCCAAATGGAGTTCGCTAAACCCACTCTGAGAAACAAACAACGCGGTGGACTAGAAGTAGAACCAAGGCCGAGCCAACACTCATAGACAACCCAAAAGTTCAACTAGTCAACAAGTCATGGTGACGGAAGACAGAACATTCGACCTAATCCACTTAGCAGTTGAAATGACATAACTGAAGCCATCAAAACACAAACATGTCGATAAGGCATCACAGTGGCAAACTGAGACCACTTAGTTGTTGTCGATGCAAAGCATAGGTCAACCGGGATCTCACAAATCCTACCGACTCAACAACAGTCAACAGAGACCATTTAGTGTTGGCGAGACACATTGACAGTCAATCAAAATGTCACAGTGGTCGATAAGACTCATCCTCAACCGTCCAAGACTTAACAGTCGAGGAGACTCATTTAAAGTAAATCGAGTATGACTTGAGTGGAAAAGTCAGCTTGAAGACCATAAACTAAACCGAGCCTTACAACCTTGTGAACGGACAAGAATTTCCATTAGTGAGTCACAAAGATAGGTGGAAGGGCCCTATGCCAAGTCTAGGAACTCCAACGACGTGTTGCCCATGGCAAAACTCAAGAGAAACTAGTGAAAAAGAAAGAGAAAGACACCATATTTAAATGGGTTTTTCGGACAATTTTGACATTCCAGACGCGGTGCGTCGTCTGCAGTATCGTCCGCAGTCGTCCGAAGTCAATTTCGGATGAGAAAACGGGTCCTTAATCACTCATCCGTACCATCCGCAAGCCATATTCGGATGAGATTTCTCGTTCGGCCCTTCGTCCGCTAATCTTCCGAATGTGTCCAAATTTAGGACAGATTCATTTGGACGCCAGCCATCCTCGTCCGCATTCGTCCGCGACAGTTCGAATTGTCCCAGAATTGTACAGATTCAAAATAGATGACTCGGCTACCGTCTGTAACTTTCTTCAGCATCCGTACCTTGACAACTTAGAGTTTAGGACGCCAAATACCGTCCTAACTTGTCCCAAAATCCATTTTGGGTGTTTTTCTTTAACTTTTTATCCTAAATTTCATTGCTCATCCCTTATTAACTTCACGTAATATTGAAATCATTACTCTCCCATTTATTTTCTGCATTCGTAATTAAACCTGAGTCACCTACATATTTTGGACCGAGCTGCACCAAAACCAGTTTAGTCCATATCTAACAATTACGTCATTAGCAATGTCATTCGTAATATCCTGGTAACTTATTTGACGAATTCGAATATCTCCAATTATTTTTCAATTTATCAATTTTAAATTCCAATATAAAAATTTGGGATATTACACTCAATTTCTCCACGGATTATCTCTCCAAAATGATGACATTTTGGGATTCACTATTTGCTACAGAAGCATTCGTTCTCATGAACCCTCACGTTCCCCGTACATTACAATTCAAATGACAATATTTCACACGCTTCAACTATTCATCATGGAAGCGTTTGCTATCATGAATTCCTACACTCTTGCGACTTCCTTTGTTCAACGAATGCCTTTATCCAAAATGGTAGCGTTTTGTTACTCAATGCCCCCGAACAACATCTTTCCTTTCCGAAAGGGTATTCTTTCCCATCCACAGGAGCATATTCCCTTGATACAACGGTTCTTGCCTTGTCCGCCGTTCTAATACAATGACCCTCTTTTCTCCCACATTACTATTAAAAGAATATGTGCTTTGTAGGAGTCTTTAATTCTCCATCCTCCGTGCCTTTCTCCATACTTTATCTCAACCATTCAGTGTCATCATCCAATAATTTTTTGTCCCATTCCTTCTCCCCTTAAGTAATTCCTCGTAAAAACAATATCTCTATTCACTTAAACTCACTGGGTATTCCACAGCCCGAGAGACTTAATACCTAAACTTTAGAAAAGTATTGACATAATTCCATGAGAAGTCAACTTATGATACCCTTATGTTAGAGATTTTTGTTCCTCTAAAAGCATCACGCCCAGATTCCCCTTTAGCTATTTTGTAAATCATTTCTCTTTGTCCAAGAAGTCGCCTCCTTTGATTTACTAATGAAAGTTCCCACTTCTCTATGGCTGTAATCATTTTGAAACCTTTCTAATTCAAACATCTCATCCTTTTTGTACTCATCTTCCATGGCTAAAACATAGCTAATAGTCCATTAGCATCTAAATATCAGGGCCTCAACCATTGCAAACTCCGTAGTTTTTTTTTTTTTTTTGTTGTGGAAGCCTATGCTTCCATGGCAACCATGTTTGCTTCCCTTGAGAATATTCTCAGAGAATATTTTCTTTCTCAAGTGTAAATTGACCATTCATCAGCCGCCACATCATCACTTTGGAAGTGTTTCCTTTTGCGGACTTCTATGTTTCTACAATTCCATTGGTTTGATCGGTTCTTTTAGTCCAAACGTTGTCATTCTTCTCTTGGTTAATCTTACCGTAGACGCAATCACTACCGTGGACACATTCCTTAACGTGGAATGGAAATGTTTTTCTTTCATCACTTAACATCCTTCCATGTTTCCTTTAGTCAAACGACAACATCTAACCCTATCCGTGTGACCTCTACTCTTTTTGTTTCATAGAAGCATCTTTTCTTAATCTAATGGCCACATTTTTTCCTCTCATCTGTCCCAAAAAGGAATATTTCCTTTCTGCAAGAGCATCTTTCCTTCCACCTTTTGATCCGACGGTCCCTATCTCGTCTACGCTTTCCATTCAATGACTAATGTTTTATTCACTCTCTTCAATCATTTCCACGGATGTATTACTTTTCACGGTCTCCATCCAATGACCGATGCTTCATCCGATAGCCAATCTCTCTCACAAACATAATCTTTCCTTTCCATAGGAGCATCTTTCTCCATTTCACCAACTCATTCGATGGTCGATGCATCATCTGCTCCTCTCATTTGATGGCCAAGGTCCTGTCTGCTTCTTGCATGCTTTCTTCCCAAGGGTTAAACTATCAAATGATGTCATTATTCCTAACCTTGTCCATTATTTCATTATTCCTGAACAAACTATATTGCCATTCATAATTTAACCCAACCACCCATGAATTATCTTAATAAATTCTAAAGGCTGTGAATTCTTTAATCACTATTTTAATCTAATAAACTATGAAATAATATATCTCACGAATAAATTGACCGATAAATATTTATAAATTCGTCTAAAGAAATTTTGGTCATTACAAGCTCACTCTACCCTGAATGTAACTTCTTTCTCTTTAAGATGTCTTAGCTTTGTCCGTTTGGTTGTCACTAGTATCTCCAAAACCCTATCTACTATGAGCGTTTGCATTAAGCTATAGTCGTTTGATCTCGAGAGCTATTCCCTTCAATATTATCTTTTGGGTGTCAACTCAGAACCTTGAAGCTCACTCGAAAGAACATTTTTTGCTTTGGGTAATCACCTTAAGCTCTAGTAACTGACTCCTAAGAGCATACACTACGCCAGGCATTCACTCTAGACTTAAGTAGCCCACTCTTGAGGGTCTTTTTTACTTTTATATTTTTCAGATGTCTACAACATGACCCCGAATTTTTGCACCAAGGTCATTTTTATAGCCTAGTCGTCTGCTATTCGCCCCCAATCATCTAGTCCCAAGGAGAACTTCTCATCCCTTCGACATTTCTAATGCTTCTCTCATATTAAACCATTTCAATCCATTCAAAACCAATCATAAACTCAATATTCCAATACAAAACATGTCAAGAGTTCATTTATAACAATTATAATTCAAATTCTCAAACTATAACATGTTTAATGCATAAAATTCTAACTATTTAAGGATTAGAGTTACTGACTTGGATTTCAACACTTTCAAGCTTTGATTTAAACTTCTAAGTTCCACCTCTTCCTTCATTTTTGGACTCTTAGAATACTCTTCATGTTTTGAATTCTTTCCCTTTGGGATTCAAACTAAAAATCTCTCTCTTCTCTCTCAACTTTCATTTTTCTCTCCAAAACCCTATTTCTCCTATTCTCTTTCTTCTCTCTCTCTTTTGCAACAAAAGTGAGCACAACTTTGCCTTCTTTAGATAAGTAAGGAGACTTTTGAGAGAGCTCCTTAACCATTAATAACATTGGCTTCAATTATTGAGTCAAATGACGAAATTGACATTATTATTCTCATTATTTACAATTCAAGCTACTTGCTTTAGATTGACATGTGGCACCACTCAATTGGTGATCACATTTTATTATATGACATCATAGAAGTATGTCTTAGAAAACTTACATCCTTAGAGAGCATCCTTATATTCTCACTCAATTTATCCGAATAGAGTATTTATCAAAAATTGTACGTAAGTGTTTCATGCGCTTAATCTAGCTTCAAAATGATATAACTTTGGTTATAGAACTCCAAAGTACACAATTCAATTGTCAATCTCTTTCTTAGGATATCACATTCATCACACTAAAATTTCATAAAATTCCATTAACATGTAACATCTGAGATAAATAAGGAATATTTCAAATATACAAGGAAAAATAAATATTAATGAGTTGGAGAAACATTGGAATATTAGAGAAAAAATAAAAGGAAAAGTATAAAGTTTTAAGATTCAGTGTGGTCATAGACATGTGAGGAGGAGAAATATGTCCATGGCAGATAGGTAATATGAAGGATATGGAGGAAATGATGTAGCATTTGGAAAGTGAACATCCATTGTGAAGGAAGAATGTCCATTGTAAAAGGGAACAACGTCATTGTAGGATGAATGCAAGGTGCAGATATCCAAAGTGCACTGTATATGTAAGTGTGAGTGTTTGCAATGAATAGTAGAACTGCTGAAGGGAGAGAATTAAGTGAAGTAAATGTAGTCGTTTCGTTAAGTCCTTAGAAGAAAACCTATATGTGGTAGGAAAATATTAAGAAGAATGGCGTAGATAGGTTGAATAAAAGAGCAGGTGAAAGAAGAGTTGTTGGATTGGAAAGATGCATTCACAGAAAGATGCTTAGCATGAGAGAAAGATGCATTGTGAGAGGAAGGATAATCATTGGATTAAATAATAAGAGAATTGTAGCCATTTGATTAAGAAGGCGGAGAACAAAAATGCTTCCACGAAAAGATGCTTAGTGGGAGAGCAAGATGTCGTGCAGGAGGATAAATAGTTGTCGGGTCAAATATTAGGATGAAATAAGGACCGTTAGATTAGGAGAAAGATGCTCCCTCTAAAGAAAAAGATTCCTTGCTGGAGGGAACATGGTTGTGTTTAATGGCAAACGTCGTCATTTTAGGTTATAAAACATGTCTGTTGTTATCAAACAAAGCCGTGGCAGAGTTTTATTAAGAGGAAACATTACCAATTTAGATAAACAACATGCACAGAACAATGGACCCACTGGAGTGTAAGCTTCGACGGATAGAATGGTGCCTGCAATAGAAAGTGAATGGCTTTGTTTTTGATAAGTGGGGTGCATTAAACAGTCGACCTGCTGGAGCGTAAGTATCTGCAGATACAAACACATCTATGGTAAACAATATATGAGTGGGGTGCAAGTAACTGCAGAGTGACGTGGTGTTACATGATTGGCTAATGGAGTGAATATTCACTAGAATGATGCTCTATGGGAGCAAATATGTCGGTAGATGATACCATGTGAAGGAAAATCTGCAGTGAAGGTTTATTAAGGAATCTGCCTTCGTGTTTAATTAAAAATTATGCCGATTACTGGCTAATGATTGTAATGATGATTACACGTAGGATTATAGCCAAGGTAGGTGGTTGTGGCTTTTGGTGATTGGTCAAAGGGGCATCTCTCCAAGGTAGGGTATGGTGGCCGATTATGATTGATCGAGAGGATGACTCACGGGTTTTAGCCACCGCTTTGAAATCTCTATAAATTGAGGGTTTCAGCTCTTCAATGGGATGACAAGTGAGCCATGGATTTCAACTCCTCTCTGATTGGTGATTGTGTGGAGTGCTCTCTACATGTCTCTTTGATTAGAGATTATGTGGAGTTCTCTTTGAACGTCTCTGTGATTGGTGATTCTATGGAGTGGTCTTTGAAAGTCTCTCTAACTAGTGACTGTGTGAAAATTATTCTCTGACGGTTAGTGAAGTTATTTTTAAATTTAAGATAAATTGATATTTATATTGGATTAGAGTTAGTAGGGAAATATAGTAGTTTCTTTGTTGGTAGCACCAACTGATTTGAATGGTTTTCAATTAATAAACTTTTTGGATATTTTTTTATGGATAATTAAATGGATTTTTGGACAAGCTGTGAATTTTGGACATTTTGACGAAGCAGTGAGGTGAAACTGATTATAGACAATAAGAATACCTTATTTTGGATGATACAAGTATGACCAATGAAGTTGAATTTATGCGTAATTTAATGAGATTAATTAAGAAAAAAACTGGGCATTAAAGAATCATGCAAAGTGATACGGGTACTAAAAAAGGTCCCTCAACTCAAAGAGATAAATTGAATAATTGCTAAGACCCCATGGTAAGTAATGACTGCATGTGGTTGGCCTAACGACCTACATCACAAGATGTTTAGACTTAAGTAGTTGTGATTGATGTATTGATAGTATTAATGATTTCAATAATATGTTGTTCGAGGGTGTGTTGTATGTTTTGATATTGTTGTTAAGGGTGTGATGCACCCCAAGACCCTACAACCCGAGCCCGAGCCAAGAGGCTCATTGTTTATCTAACAAGTGCTTATCTTGCAAGTGAAAACTAAGCTTGAAGGAATTGGAGATGAACCTAGGCACGAGAACAAAGAAGCACCTAGGTATATGAACATTTGGAACCTTGAAGCACCCTCTCGACTAGACCACAATAACTGCGACAATTTGGAGGTTCACAACTCCAAAGTTATGGACACCCTCTAGTCGGTGAATTATCTATTTTTATACTTGACATGTTGATTAGGTTTATATTTCATTAAGATATAGTTTGCGTGATGGATTTTAGTTGAATTTAGTTGTTATTCAATTTGGTTTTTGTTGGAATGCTAGACTAGCATGCTAGCCAAGCATTCATGCCCAAACTTGGACATAAGGGTATTTTTGCAATTATGAATTAGGGTTCCTTTTGGGGGAAGTACTTAGCCACCATAATGAGGCTCTAATGACCAGATTAGTCAAACCCTAAAGCTTGAAGATGCGTTTTTGAGTTCCTCTCAAACACTCTCGGTGTTTTGGTTTTTGCTTCATCGCAGATCCATCACTAAAGGCTTTTCTCTCACGTTTCTTGCTCGGTCTTGGAGAGGAAGGTTTATGCTAGTTCTCCCAGCATCTCTCCTTGGAGTTGTCCATGGCCTGGAGGATTATAAGATTGAGCAAAAGCTAAGGTGGAGTGACCTTTTCCTTAAAAGGTCTGATGGAGTCTCTTCCTACGGTTGTGTGAGGGATAGCGGACCATCTTGGTATTTCGATTTTTTTCTCTGGATTTTTACAATATCTTTGCTTGGGATTCTAGATTTTGAACGTACTCTGAATATATTTGAAGTATTGGTAATTATTTGTTGATTGGAGTTTACTTGGATTGATTTATGTAACCTTTATTTGAGATAGCCACAAACTGTTTTTTTAGAGCTATTTTCGAGTAGCTTCTTGTTTCGGTCATAACTTCACTTGTGTTACAATTTTGAGCATGAATTTTGGAGGTTTCTATTTTTTTGTGTCCTCTAAATCCCCTCCAAAACTGAGACCAATTGGCTATATACATTGGAGTTGACGTCATTTCATTGGGAGTGGTCAGATTAAAGCAAGCAGATTGCTAGTCCGAGTAGCACTTTGTTTCGGCCATAACTTCGTTTGTGTTATGATTTTGAGTGTGAAATTTGGAGGTCCCCTGTTTTCATATGATATTTAATTCTACTCCAAATTTGGGATTTATTGGCTGTATGCATTGAGACTTGATGTCGTTTCAAATTAGGCGTTTAGATTGGTGCTAGCCGATTTTTATTTTGCCATTGTGTTGACTTCTTGCATTTTGGGGCACATCAGGGTGTGAGATGAGTTTTGATATTATGTTGATCAAGGATGTGAGGGGTTTTAATTGGGAATGTGAGATGAGTTTTAATATTATGTTGATCGAGGATGTGAATGGTATTAACTGGGGATATGTTTTACAAATTATAGAATTACGTTGACGTTGATCGATGATGTGTTATGTTTGTGCATTCATGCATCATGCATTTCACAAAGAAATGAAAATATTTTACATGTATATGCTTCAATTAAGAAATATTTAAATAAAAATAAATGTACATAAATAGCCTTGTATGGGTGGGGCTTGAAGACGACTAGACAGAAAAGGAAATACGTAACTGGAAAAGATAGACTGGGATCATTGTCGAGTGGGATTGAAATATGAATGTCTCACAAATAGTGGACTGGACTATATCTATTCTTCCTCGAACTATACCTCATTGACCAGACTAGTAAAAGAAAAGAAAAGTAAAGAAAGGACATCGATTGAGAATGATAAACTCATGTTCTGATGCATAACATGTTTTTATTTCCCATTTTTTACTAAGCATTGGGCTAATAGATGAATCTTGTGTTGTAAGTAAAGGAAAGTTAGATGACAAGAGTGATAATGGAAGAACCATACAGTTGATGGCACATGGCTTGTGGGAAGCTCTTTGGGTTGTTATGGTAACTTTTATTTGAGGAATAACTCAAGAAATGTAAAGATAAACCAATGTTGTAATAAGTTATGGACATTTTTGTAAAACTGATTATTGATTTATAAAGGATTGATTTAATTATTATTGTAAACCTTCACAAAATTTTCTTAAGTGTTTAAAAGAGAAAAGTATTCCGCTACGCAAAGTTTTTTTTAACAAGTTTTAAAACGTTGTATTCAAAATTCTCAAGTATTTGACAAAAATAAACATGGAATTTGAGAGTGTTACAAATATGGTATCAGAGCAATCAATTATGTAGATTATGTAACAATTCAAGCCTCAACATGAGAATGCCTCATCAACTGTAGGTATGATTTATCTTAAGGAATTATTGATTGATTTAATTTTATATATATGTCAATTCTAAAGGTTTATAACATGGAAAAAGATCAAGGACGAATAGGCAAAGACAGGGGCAAATCCATTAATGGAATAGTTAAACTAGTAGAACGCCAATCCCAATAGTTGGAAATTATTACGAAGGCCCTAGCAATAGAAGAGGTAAAAAGACAGTTCTCAAAGGAAGGACAAGTAAAGAAACTTTAGTCACAACCAACGGAGGAGGGAGAAATTCAATGGGTGTTAAGAGATCCTCTTGAAATGGAAAGTAGCAAGAAAAAGAGAAACTAAAACAAGTGGGACCTAAGACTGATCCTTGTTCAAGGTGCCATCAAACTCATTTTGGTGAGTGTTTGGCTGGATCAAGACAATGTTTTAAATGTAAGGGATTTGAACATTTTACAAAAAGTTGCACAAAGCCAACCAAAGAGATGGAAAAGATTGCACCAATGTTTGTCTCTTTTATAGAAGAAAAGAGCAAGTCCAACTAGAAATAATTTAAGGTACAATTTTATAAGTTGTAATTGGATAGTTTTGAGGATTGTGTCAAACTAAGACATGAAATAATAAGGTTTATGGTTTTGGATTAAGGATTTCTTGAACAATAAAAATGAAGAATCTTCGAATTAAGCCAATTTGAGGACAACATTTTGTCACACCTGAGGAATTAGGTAATATTGTGAAGGTGGTTAATAAATTATTTGAGTAGGGGATCATTAGAACTTTAGAGGAGAAATAAAATAAAGTATTATGAGGATTCATGGATTATAAGCTTACTTTGGTTAAGGATGTTTAGGACCTTGAAGAGAGGACGTCTGTACTTTGGTTGCAACATATTAAGTGTGGATAATTGATAAAAGCAGAGTACTAAGGATTGACTAGCGAAGCAAAGGAAAGTTGCACTAATGAGGATGGAAAGGAGTATTAATTGGGTATGATGTAAGGTGTCACTTTATAATTTACTTATTTATAGATAGACATATTGGGTTAAATTTCGTTGAAATAATGAAAGATTATATTTATAATCTAGAATTGATTTCTAGGAATGATAAAAGAAGCATGGAATGCCAAATTCTGATGACAAAATTTTTTTAAGAAGGCACCTGAGGAAAATAAGGAATATTTAAATATACAAGGAAAAATAAATATTATTGAGTTGGAGAAAATTGGAATATTAGAGGAAAACTAAAATTAAAAGTGGAAAGGTTTAAGATTCGGTGTCGTCATGGACATGTGAGGACGAGAAATATGTCTGTGGCAGCTATGCAATGTGAAGGATATGGAGGAAATGACGTAGCATTTGAAAAGTGAACGTCTGTTATGAAGGAAGAATGTCCATTGTAAAAGGGAACAACGCGTTGTAGGATGGATGCACAGTGCTGATATACAAAGTGCACAGTATATGGAAGTGTGAGTGTCCGCAATGAACAATAGAATTGCTGAAGGGATAGAATTAAGTGAAGTAAACAAAGTCTTTTCATTAAGTCCTCAAAAGAAAATGTATCCACAGTAGGAAAATATTAGGAGGAACGACATACATCGGTTGGATAAAAGAGTGAATGACATAGGAATCATTGTATTGGAAAGATGTTTCTGCAAAAAGATGCTTTGCAAGAGAGAAAGATGTTTTACAAGAGAAAGGATAGTCATTGGATTAAATAATAGGAGAATGGTAGCAATTGGATTAAGAAGGCAGAGAAGAAAAATGTTTCCGCAAAAAGATGCTAGCAGGAGAGAATGATGTCGTATAGGAGGATAGATAGCTGTCAGACCAAATATTAGGACAAAATAAGAACCCCTTAGATTAGGATAAAGATGCTCCCATGGACAGAAAAGATTCCTTGCGGAAGAGAAAGTAGTTGCATTTAATGGCAAACATTATTGTTTTAGGTTATAGAATGCATATAAGGTAGCAAACGTTGCGCGGCAGCATTTTATTAAAAGGAAATTTTGTTGTTTTGAATAAACAGAGCACGCTAAATAGTGGATCTGCGGGAGTGTAAGCTTTCACAGATAGAAAGGCATCTATGATAGAAAGTGAATGGCGTTGTTTTAGATAAGTGGCGCGCGTTGAATAGTGGACTCGCAGGAGCGTAAGCGTCCATGGATAGAAATGCATCTATGATAAATAGTACATAAGTGGGGTGCAAGTAACTGCAGAGTGATGTGGCGTTAAATTGTCAGCTAATGGAGCAAATATGCACTGAATGATGCTCTGTGGGAGAGAATATGTCTATAGCAGACACTTAGATATCTGCGAGTGAAGGAAAATGTGCAATGAAGTTTTATTAAGAATTTACCTTCGCGATTAATTAAGGATTAAGTTGATTACAAGCTAATGACTATAATGACGATTACGTGTAGGATGCTAGCCAAGGTAGATGGTTGTGGTCACTGGTGATTGGTTGAAGGGGTGGCTCTCAAAGATAAGTTATGGTGGTTGATTATGATTGATGAAGAGGATGGCTCATGAGGTCCAGCTATATATTATAGTCATTAACTCTTCAATAGGAAGACAAGAGAGCTATGGCTTTCAGCTCCTCTCTGATTCGTGATTATGTGCAGTGCTCTCTGAAGGTCTCTCTTATTGGTGATTGTGTGGAGTGCTCTTTGATAGGTATTTGAGTCAGAATTTTTCTATGGAGGTTAGTGAGCTTATTTTTCAGTTAAAGATAAAGTGTTATTTATATTGGATTAAAGTTAGAAGGGAAATGGAGTAGTTTCTGTGTTGGTAGCACCAATTGATTTGAATGGTTTCCAATTAATAAACTGTTTGGATATGTTTTTATGAATAATTAAATGGAACTTTGGACAAGTTATGAATTTTGAAAATCCTGGTGAAGCATTAAGGTGGAAACTGATTATGGATAATAAGAATACCCTGGTTTGGAAGATACAAGTATCACAAAGGATGTTAAGTTTATACTTGATTCAACGAGATTAATTAAGGAAAAAATGGGCATTCAAGAATCATGAAAAGTGATACAGATACTAATAAATATTGATCGATGATGTGAGGGGTATTAATTGGGAGATAGGAGGAAGACGCCAGTGAAGGACGGCGGTGAGCTCGGGTCCGACAAGCAAGTAGGTGGCGACATCCTGGGTCACGACTGTGGGTTTGGAGTTTGGGCTTCGCAGATTGATGTTGTATGAAGCTTAGGTCACCAGATATGGCTTCGAGTCATGATGATCAGCGATGCTCTATCGATTGCGGTGGCCGGCAATGACTGATTGGTGACGGTAAGATGGATGGCGACAGCAAAGCTTAGTGAAGACTAGTGCTGCGATGTCCAGCCTTGGGTCGTGTGGGTGGTCTAGTGGTTCGTGCTGGACAGGCCAAAGGCCATGGTCCAGCCTGTTGGTTCTTCAATGCATAATCAATTTTAGCTTCTTCTGGTTCTTGCTCTGCTGGAGACCGACAGTGGGTCGTACGAGGAATGGTGCAGTATGGCTAGAGGCATGGGATGCCTCTTTGGTGACTTGAAAATGCAGAAGGAGAAGAGAGGGATGGACAGAGCGTGAAAAGTGCTCTGGTGAAGGGGAGTAAGCTCTCTGGAAGATAGAGCTTGACCGTGGCACTCTAGAGGGATGAAAGCTCCTGCTCTCAGATGTCTCAGTTCTTCCCCTTGGTAACTAAATCTCTTCTCTGTGAATTGTTAGTCTTTATGAGTGAATTTCTGGAAGTAGGAAGTTGTTAGGTAATATCTTAAATTAATCTATTGGATCAATTGTTGAATGACTGATTTCCCCATATGAACTGCTCTGTTGTTTGGTTAAGTGTTGTATGAACTACTCTGTGGATTTGGTGAGATCTCTTTGTGATGGATAATGTGAGGCATGATAGAGCTGTTGTTGGATAAATTGTTGAATGTAGGCAATGTTATAATGTTGATGTTAGCATGAAAGGGATTAACCTTGCTATATGGTTAATGAATGATGCCTCTCTTGATGTTATCGGAAATCATATTGAAGCATACTCTTAACTGTTAGTGCGTAACATTCTCTATTATATTTCCTTGGAATGTATTAGCCAATGATGGTTAAGTCGTGACAGGTTAGGTTCCGGGTAGGCATCAAAGAAGTTTTTAGACTTATTGTTCTAGTTATGGATTGTAATCATTAATGGTAAATATTTTAATTGTGAAGGTATTGGAAAGAGAAGGAGGAAATCGATTAAGTGCAAGACATGATAAAGATTTGAGGTAAGGAATTTGGGTGAGTCTTAGCTATTTGGAGGCCCTACCCACAAGTAGAGTGCGTGAGTGTGTTTCCTGGGTTGTTGATAGTGTAGAATTGTTAGCTCTTGGTGGAATATGATTAGCTCCATGATTCTTTTCCTTTATTGTTAGTTTTGCTTTTATAGTTGTTTCTGTGATTGTGATCAAATGCATATTCTTTATTGTTAATTGTTCTATTTATTGCAAATGCTTCACCTTAATTATTGTGATGGATTGCTGTGATAAACGACCAATGGTTGAATGTGATGAGTGTAAATGATGAGAGTGTGAAGGGTGAGGACCATGAATGAGCTAAGAGTTCCCATAAATGTAATGATCTTTAATTAATTAATTGTTGTCAATCTTTCTCTGTGTTTATTGATATTCATATTGTTCTACGCACATATTGTTCCCTCATTCTATTTCCTAATCTGAATATATGCCTTTAATTAAGATAACAATTGTATGAGCATGTTTAATTAACAAATCAAACATGTTTAGTTAATTTTTTAACTAATCGAGAATTGACTAATCCGAACATGTTACTCAACTAGAATAATGTTAGCATGCTTACTAATAACTAGTCATTTAATAACTTATACGAACATGTTTAACTAGTTGTTCAATTAACAGGTGTTAATCAATTTTTGAGCATGTTAGTCAATTGAGCATGTAAACAATTTAATTAATCTAAACATGTGAACTAATGTCTAATTAACTAATTAGTGATTATTATTTCTTGAGCATGTCAATTAACTAATGAATCGTAGCATGTAATTAGCATGTTGATTTGCATGTTTAATTAGTAGCATGTTAGTTAACTAGGTTGTACTGTGAAATTAGCATGTAATTGCAAGTGTAATTATTTAGCATGTTTAAATCAACTAATTAGAATGGGTTATGCCATGTTAGCATGTCAATGAATTAGAGCAATTAACTAAACTATAGTTAATTAACTAGACTCAAGTGTATTAATGAACTTAAATTACAATTGTAGCTAACATAATCATATCTCTCTTGAGCAAGTGTATCTAATTAGAATAATAAACACAATTAATCCTTGAGCATGTAAATTATCTAGGATAATGAATTAGGATAATAATGGTAATCTTCCGAGTATGCGAAGAAATTAGAATTACTAATTAGGATAATAAATATAATCTTTCTGGAGCATGTAAATTGACTAGAATAATCAATTATAATCTTGAGCATGTAAATTAAATAGGATAACCAATTAGAATAATAATTGTAATTCTACTTAAGCATGTTAACTTGAGCATGTAAATTGGCTAGGAAATTAACTAGGATAACCGTCAATTGTATCTTTGATTTCTATTTCGTTTGTTGTTGTGTTCTATAAGATCAAGCATGCCTTCATTGTTTCAATTCATTGCATCTAGTGAGATAGGTGCTCAATTTCTGTAATTCCTTCATGATTTGCATTTCCTTAATGTTCGTTGTTTGACTTCCTTATGTCCTTCATTGTTCCCAATTCAATATCATAATTGTTCTTCGTTATGCTCTTTCAATTTATGCTATTCAATTACTTTCTTTTATATGCGCAATTTCAATTACAGTTACTTTCATTTCAATTCGCAATTCAATTATTGGTAATGTTACGTTATACTCATCATGCATCATGTTAATAGAAACTAATAGGGATTGCCACCATGGTCGTGGTACTCACACATGCATTATGTGAGGTAAAATGTTAAAGAAAATGAAGAAAATGGGGAGTTGGAAGGCGGATGGGTAGCGGGTCTAGTCTGCAACTAGCCGAAGCCTCTCCCTTGTAGCGTATGGGTGTTCTAGTTACAAGTAAAATGTTAGATCCGACCAACTATTCCATTGCAAGAGAAAATCCTTCAATCTCCCGCTCGATGTACAAATAACGAAAGAATGAATTAACATAAGTAAAGAAAGAACAAATGACATAATGAAAGGATTGGTTTGGGTGGCCCCCCATTCCAAAAAGAACTAAAGAAAGGCATATCATGATTGCATTAAACCATTTTCCTTACTAAGCCATTGGGCTTACAGTTTACTTGTGGTGTAGGTGGAGGTACTTATATGCGAAAATGACGATAATGATGAACAGATAATAAAACAGTGATGAAGGATTTGCACGCGCGAGAGTTGTGGCTGACTAGGCTAAAGAGAGTAAAAGAGAGCACGGTTGTAATTAAATTGTATTAATTGTTTAGTTTCTTCCATTAAAATTATTTACGCTTTTACTAAGTTTTAAATAAATGATTTTATAACGCTTCTGCATTTTAGTAACTGGATTTTCAATATGAGTTGAACAAAAGGTTAGTAGCGGGCCGATTTAGAGTCGCACTCTGATATGTTTTAAAAGCGATTTCACTAGTTTTGCAAAAGTTTTAAATTTCACGCATTTTAAAGGATTTACGAAAAACTGGGTTGCTACAGATGATATATTATGTTTGTGCATTCATGCATCATTGTTTTTACAAAAGAACGAAAAATGTTTTACATGTGTATGCTTCAATTAAGAAAGATTTAAACAAAAATAAATGTACATGAATAGCTTTGTATGGGCGGAGCTCGAAGACGAATAGACAGAAAGGGAAATACGTAACTGAAAAAGAAAAACTGGGATCGTTGTTGGGTGGGATTGAAATATGAATGTCTTGCAAATGGGGGGTTGGACTCTATCTATTCCTCCATGAACTGTACCCCAACGACCTGACTAGCAAAAGAAAAGAAAAGAAAAGGTCGTTGACTTATAATGAAAAACTCATGTTATAATGTACAACATCTTTTTATTTTTCATTAATTACTGAGCATTTGGCTCATAGATGAATCTTGTACTGTAGGTAAAAGAAAATTGGATGACAAGACTAATAATGGGAAAAGCATATAGTTGATGGCGCATGGCTTGTGGGGAGCGCTTTGGGTTGTTATGTTAACATTGATTTGAGGAATGGCTCACGAAATGTAAAGATGAAAGCAAAGTTCTAATAACTTATGGACGTTTTTATAAAACTGATTATTGATTTATAAATGATTGATTTAATTGTTATTGTACACTGATGTGCCCCAAGGCCCGATCACTCGCTCTCGAGCCAAGAAGCTTATTTCTTCCCTAACTCATTTTTATTTTGCAGGCAATATCAAATTATGGGATTCTACAGTGGAAATAACTCACGAAGACAAAGGAGTTCCTTTTCACGTTATCACATGGTTGCATGCACCACCGAACGGATAGCATGTTATTTCCCGCCTCAGAGGCTCCATGAAGTTGTGAAGGTTCAAAGAGTAATATTATCATATGGATGCCAGTTTGTTGATTTAGAAATAGACTTGATTCTAGAAATTTTATTTGGTTTCTTTTATGTTGTTTTTCTTTTGGTAAGTGTTTGAGAGGCCGAATTTTTCATGTTAAGGGTATTTTGGACTTTAGGCATTTTTGTAAAACACTTAGGGTATTTATCCCCTCTTGTGGAATGAGAAATGACTTTGGCTCAATTATTAAACCTAGTTTCTTTCTTGTGAGAAGAGAACCGCGGCAACCCCCTTACATAGCCAATTCCTCCATTGCCTGAACTCGATCTCTTGAAGCTTCTTGGTCGAATTGGAAGGGCTACTATCTCCTCCAATACTTCCCCTTAGTGGTGTCGATTGTGGTGAGGAGATAGAAGAAGTTTTCAAGCCCTTGGAGAGTGCTTCCCTAACCGGTCAAGCCGATTGAAAGTCGCCCCTCTCACTTTGGAGGCCCGCGGACTCTAAGGATTTTCTTTTGGTTTTCTTGCAGCTTTCTTTAAGTGGATCTTGTTTCTTGTTCTCTACTGATTCTAGCAGAGGTGTATGGATCGTGGATGTTGATTATAGTTGAAGGTTTATGCTTAAAACATTTTTGTGGAGGATTGAATGCTAGCCGATGAAACTGTCCCAATTTATTCCTTGTTGGATTCTTGCGATTCTGATTGTATTTGGTCATCTTGAGCACGTCCTTTTATTCTCCTTTTTGGCAGGCTTATTCTATAATTAGTCACGATATTCCTCTCCAAATTTGACGTTATTTGGACATATGCAAGTGGAGTTCTTTCTTTTTTAATTTCGGAGATCAAATCTGTTCGGGTGAAACCCTAATTTCGGAGCTGTGTTGTTTCTGCCATAACTTGAGTTTTCAAGTGGTTTTTGAACTGGAATTTTGATATGATGTTTATGAATGTGTTGTTATGGTGACCTCCAAAATGCAGTTGTTGTTCACGTCTCGATTGGGAGTTATTTGTGTTTGAAGTTGTTTGGCTAGATTATTACATATTATTGTAGCCGATTTCTATCAAGTGCTCCTTGTGATTTTTGGAGCACATCATACACCCTCATGAAATTATGTTAATTGTTTAAAGGAGAAAAATCTTCCACTGCAAAATTTGTTTTGAAAAGATTCAAAAAGTTGTATTCAAAATGTTCAAGTATTTGACAAAAATAAACATGGAATTTCGGGGTGTTACATAACATTTGTACATTCAACAAAAAGAAAATATCCAAACTGTTCAGAAAAAATAGCTTACACTCAAATCCATTTTATGCATAACTTTGTATTTATTTCTAATCATGCATATTTATCACTTTCATACGTCACATATACATCATTTACATGTATGAAAATATTAAGTCATTACATTCTTCCCCCATTAAAAATTTTTGTCCCGAAATTTGAATTCCTTTACCTCTCAAAGAGCCAGGGGTATTTTGCATCCATTTCAGAGCGAATCTCCCATGTAGCCTTCTTCATTCCTCGATACCACCATTGAATTTTAACAACTGAAATTACTTAATTACAAAGCACTTTATCTTGCGTATCCAAGATAGCTACAGGCTCCTCGTTCATTGTCATTCACGGCTAAAGATCTAATTCTCTCTAGTCGATTATATGTGAAAGATCTAATTCATACTTTTGTAACATTGACACATAAAAATACATTGTGAATATTAGTCAATTGAGAAGCTAATGCCACTTGGTAGGCTACTGCACTAATTCATTCCAAAATTTTGGAAGATCCAACAAATCTTGGTACTAACTTTTCACATTTACCATATTTCTGCACACTTTTATAAGACCTTAATTTAACGAATACATAAATCACCGTCATTAAATTCTAATGGTCTTCTTCTTTGATCAACATAACTCTTTTGGTGACTTTGAGCAGTTAAATGTCATTGTTTGATCAACTTAATCTGTTCATTAGCTTATTGAATCAATTCTACCTCAAAAGAACTCTTTCTCAAGTATTTATGCAACACAATGGAGATCTACATGGTGTACCATATACTATCTTAAAGGGTGTCATACCAATAGAAGATTGATAATTATTATTATAGGTAAATTCTACCAAGTGCAAATTATCTTCCCAACATATATGGAGATCAATCACACATGCTCACAACATGCCATCCTAGATTTGTATTGTCCTCTCAAATTGCTGATAAAATTGAGGATGATAAGTAGTACTAAGATTTAGTTTTTCTTCCAGGTCATTTACAAACTTTGCAAAAATTTTGATGTAAATCTTGAACCTTTATCTGAAACTATGGAAATAGGTATACCATGTTGTTTCGCAATATTCCTTATATACAATTTTCCCAAATAGTATATTGAATGACTACTATGTATGGGTAAGAAATGACTGGATTTTGCATATCTGTTCACTATTACACATATAACATTATTACCTTTAGGAGATCTTTGAAAACCTATCACAAAATCCATGGTTATTCTATCCCCTTTCCATTCAGCTCTTGGTAAAGATTCAAGTATTCTTGATGGTCTTTTGTGTTTTGAGTAAACCTTTTGACACATTCGGCACTTAAACACTTTTTTATCTACATCACCCCTCATTCCTTTCCACTGGAGTTCTTTTCTCATATTCTAGTATATTTTAGTATCACCTAGGTGAATAGTAAATTTGAAGTAATGATATTATTCTAAAATTTCTTCTTTCAACTTCTTGATATTTGGAACCACTAATCTACCCATAAATCTTTTTTTTTTCTATTGTTCCAATTGAGAATTCAATAATCTAACCAATTAAAATTATAACTTTCAAATTCTTTAACTCAACAACTTCTGATTGCAGTTCAATAATTTTCTGCATCATTCCCAGTTTAACCATTATATTATGAAGATACATTTGTTGATTCAACTACAAAATGTATTTGTCAATTTCAGACCACATTTCACATTGTCTTATACCTAGACTGGCTACTATTATATTTTTATTTTTTGCTTAAAGAATCAACAACCACATTATCTTTGCTTGTATGATGATGGAGAGTATAATCATAATCCTCCAAAAAATTCATCTAGCGTCTTTATCTTTGATTCAAATCTTTCTACGTAAACAAATATTTCAAACTTTTATTATAATATCTCGGTTATTCATACAATTTAAAACTTATAAATTTGAAGACTTTTTCTTTTAAAATCAATGCGGAAGACTTTTCATTTGAAAACTAGCTTAAATAAGAAGAGCATAAAAAAAACTCCTTTTTGCTAAACCATTTATTACTTAAAACATGTCATACTATAAAGCTGTAAAATATTTACAACAGCGGAAGACTTGTATTTACAATAAAAAAGAATTAAACACACTTTAAAAATCTTCTTAATAAAACAAAATACTATGACAAAGGTTCACTTTCTTAAAAAACATTATTATCTATCATTGTATTTCTTCTTTAATCTTTTAGTCTAACCAGCCGCCAAGCCCACAATATACAAATGCCTCATCAACTGCTTCAATCCTCAATCCCATGCATACCTACATCATGAGATCTGACTATGAGCCTAACGCTCAGTAAGCAGTAGAAAAGTAAAACGTGCTCATGCAATACTATTCAAACACATACAATTTTTTATTTTGTTTATCTGTCTTTTACCATCGAGTTTTCCTTTAATGTTGAGCATTCATTTAAATATCTCTTTTATTACTATCTTCATGTTTATTTACATTTGGGTGAGAAAACCTCTTCAATCTCTGAACTCACCACATGGATTTGTTTATGTTTATTTACATTTGGGGTGAGAGCAACCTCTTCAGTTTCCAAACTCACCCACCCGTTAGATGAGAGAAACCTCTTCAATTTCCGAACTCACCCAAATTAGCTTGTTTTCATTATAGTTTGGGGTGAGAGCAACCTCTTCTGTTTCTAAACTCACCCACCTGTTGGATGAAAGCAACCTCTTCAGTTTCTGAACTCACCCAAACGAGCTTATTTTCACATTTATTATAGTTTAGGGTGAGAGCAACCTCTTCAGTTTCGAAACTCATCCACGCATTAGATGATAGCAATCTCTTCAGTTTTTGAACTCACCCAACGAGCTTGTTTATTACGTTTAATTTGGTTACATTTGCATTTTTGCGTATCATAGGAACAATAGTGCAAACATTCAATTCTATTTATCATATCTGTTATCGTAACCTCAAAATGTGCACAATTTTCTATGGAACTGAACTTAAATCTAATAAACATACAATCCATACAAGCAATCATTGAACAGTACATTTCCAATTATAACATAACCTATACGTCTAGTAAACAAGCATCAAACAAAACACCCCCTAATTCCCATGATGTAGGCCTTTTCGAAAAAAAAACATGCAATACTACTTACATGGAGTCTTTAGATTTAATGAGTTACCACTTAAAGTTACCCTTCTCCAAAACCTGAAACATCTGATAACCTGAAACCCAAAGAATTCATCTCCATTACCAGAACCTCACAGACCGCTTCTCACTCTCTGTCACCATTTCACAAAACTTTTATTCATGGACTGCCATCTCCAAGATCACCCCACGTTCTCTATTCCTCCGAAACTCTCTCGGCTCACTATCTCTCTCCCTGAACCATCTCCCTTTCTCTCAAACTTACAGACTCCCCCACAAAATCCACAGACTTCTTAGTAACTCTCTCTCACAGTTTTCTCATGAACACCGCAACACCATTTCATACAAAATCTCAATAGAGTTTCCTTATGGTTTTTCCAAAACTCCCTCTCTTCAATCTGACATTTCCTATTTATAGAACAATCACCTGTAACTCTTCAATGTCCAAGAGAAGATGGAGAGCCAAGGGACATAACTCTTCAACGTCCAGATGCATAAAATGCCAACTCCAAAAGCTTCTAGTGACGTGTTTTAGTTCGCAGGTGACTCTTTAAATTTGGCGGTCGATTGATTCATCTTTTTGCCGATCAACCTCCAGTCCATCAATCAACCACAATTTTCCTTCTTTAAAAATCAACAAACAATCACCACAGTCGATTGATTCCTTTGGGCCATCGACTGCCAACCATTCAGCACGTTTCCAAAATTAACGTTGGTTGGATGATTTTTCAGTGGGCGATCAACTGTAATTTCCTTCCAGGTTGATCACAGTCAACCTCTAGATCAACCGTCATTTCAATATATCATCCATACCCATATTTTGCCTAAAGGTTGATCACATAGGTTGATTATGATCAACCTCCAATTCAATACCCATATTTTTCCTAAAGGTTGATCATATATATTGATCATGATCTACCTCCATGATCAACATCCAATTCAATTCATCATCCGCCACATTTTTCTTCAAATATATATTCCAAACAATATATATATATATATCCTTAACAAATCACTCTTCCAAACTATTAAAACCTAAATTTCCAAATATGTTTCACTCGACTAATGTCTTAAATTACCCAAGTTAATTCCAATAAATCCTAAATCACCCTCCTAAGCTTAATATGAATATAATTCGGGTATCATAATTCACTTCTTCCAAATATGTTTCTTTTGACCAATATCTTAAATTATCCAATTCAACTCCTATTATCCCAAATTATCACATAAACCTTGTGCTTAGCACAACGAAAATTTGTGATATTAAATTTATGATTTGAAAACACTTCAAAGGTCTCATCATACAAATAATATCTCCAATTCTTTAAAGCAAAAACAACTGTAGGTAATTCTAGGTTGTGTATAGGGTATTTTTGTTCATAGGGCTTTACCTACCTAGAACTATATGCAACCACCCATTCATCTTGCATTAATACACAACCTATTCCTTATTATGATGCATCACAATATACAACATTTCATTTTCTACATTCTAGAATTATAAGGATAGGTGGAGACACTAGTTTTTTTTTCAAAAGTTGAAATGCTACCTCGCATTTATCATCCCATTCAAATTTTATACTTTTATGTGTCAATCTTGATAATGGCATAGGTTTTTTTGTTCTCAGATACTGATTTCAGCTGCTCCTAATTTTGTACTACTTCAATTTTTGTAGAATCTACTGGTACATCATTTTTGGGAACATGTCCCAAAAATCAACGAAAATTCACATTTGTTGAGCTTCGAATATAATTGATATTGTCTTAATAGTTTGAACAATGCCTGTATATGTCATTTATGCTCTTGCTTCGAAGAGGAATATATTAAAATGTTATCAATAAATACATTAACAAAAATGTCCAAATATGATTTGAATATCTGGTTCATAAGATCCATAAGTGTTGCTGAGGCAATAATTAATTCAAATGACATTACTAGATATTCATAATATCCTCTTCTTTGATCCTTAGCTAATGGAATCCTGATCTTAAGTCAATTTTAGAAAACCATCCAGAATTCCTTAATTGATCAAATTAATCATTGATTCGTGGCAATGGGTATTTATTCTTTATGTTTACTTGATTTAATCAATATACATCCTTAAATTTTCATCTTTCTTTTTAACAAACAATGCTATTGCTCCTCAAAGAGATGTACTAGATCAAATAAACCATTTTTTCATCAGTTCTTCTAATAGTGTCTTTAATTCTTTTAATTCAACCAGTGTCATACGATGTGGATGTATAGATATTGGATTAACATCCAAATATACCTCAATAGTAAATTCTATTTCTCAATCTGGTGGAAGTTTTGGTAACTCTTCTGGAAAAACATCTATGTATTCCTCCACCACTATTTTCAATATATTCATTTTATCATCTTTAACTAGTTTTGCTAAAAGATTAGCTATGCAACCTTCAAACTCATGTGAATTCATGGGAAAATATAGCTTCAAGATATTCCTTTAACCATAAATAGATATAATTTCTCTCACAGGAAGTAGTAGTGTAATCTTTTTCTTATAACAATCTATCATTACTCTTTATTTTGATAGCCAATGCATTCCCAAAATCCTATCAAATACTTCCATTTCCATTACAATAAGATTAGTGACTAATTCATATTCACTGATTCTTATAACACAAGCTTTGCATACTTGATTTACTATTGTCTGACCACCCAATGGAGATTCTACACTCCAACCATATTTTAATGGTGTTATTTTCAATTTTAATGCATATACAATTGATTCAGAAATAAAGGAATGTGTGGTTCTAGAATCAAATAGTACTCCTATATGTGAACTGAAATGAGTAAATATACCTTCAATAACAGCATTGTCTTGTTGTTCCGTTAAATGGCCAAACACATAAATTTTTATAGGTTGACTATTAGACTATTGACAACAAGCTCCGTACTAACTACTCCCAGCCTGATCTGAGTTAGTAAATGAGGTTGATGGTGTGGCCACTAGAGAAGTATACTGTTGTTCTCCTACTCTCTGGAAAATGGGAGATTGAAATAATGTCATCATACAATCCTGTTTCATGTGACCTTGTTCTCCACAGTTAAAATATTTTCCCAACCATGATATTCTTGATTGGAAATTTCCTCTGCATTTTAGCTGAAAACTTCTTTTCTCACTTTGAATGGATGTGGTTGGAAATTGAGATGGTTTAGACCTTCTTTGCTTTAAACTACCACTCGATCTTCTTTTTTCTTTCTTAGGCCCTTTGGCTTGTCTCACCTCCCATTGCTCTTTATTGATTTCAAGCCTCTTTTCAATCAACATTACTCTATCTACCATATTCAAATATGATTCCAATCTTAGAGCCACTAATCTAATAGAAATTGCAAGCCTTAAACAATGTTCATATCTCTGAGCTTTAGTAGCTTCATGTAGAATAAACTCTTCGCATATGTGGATAGATCTTCAAATTTAGCTTCACATTTAGCCACTGATAATTCTTGCTAAGTAAAATTCATATTTTTTTTCACTTTAGCTTGTCTCATAGCACGAAGAAAGAATCTGTCTAGGAACATATTTTCAAATTATTCTCAATCTACCATTTCTGCTAACAATTCTTGTCCTTGATACCACCATTTATCAGTTCTACCTTCTAGTTGATTCACAGCTAATTTAATTTTAAGATCTTTAGGTATTTCAGGCATAACAAACTTCTTCTTTATATGGTGTAGCCTTTCTTCTACCACATTCAGGTCAATCAATCCATGGAACACTAGAAGTTTATTCTTTCTAAACTCACTTCTTATTTTCATCTAAGTGGGCTCGGTTCTCTTCATTCTTCCTACAACAGTACTCAAGGCTGCACTTTTTTCCATTGATTTAGCCATTTCTTTCATAGCCCTCATCATTTCCAACATCTCCTCCCTCTCACTTCTTCCATTGTGAGATGGTTCACCATTTTCCATCTACATCATATAAACAAGGTTTCATATTAATTATCGGATCAACCAATATTAAGGCAAATTAAGAGGCATTTGTACGCACTGTAATCCCAATTCTGCTAACAATGACTTAGAACTCTTATTTAGAGTTATGACACGATGCCACAACCCCAATCTAATTTCTCTTGAAAATCGGAATAGTGATAAGGATTCTCCACCTAGAGAGACAACATGTGTAGACAAAACCTAAAGTAAATTATGGTAATGTTGGATTATGCTAATCGAGTGTAACGTCCCAAGTTTTCTCAATACAATATTATTCGCTCTAGGCCAAAGTCTGTATAGTTTTGTTCTTAGGGTTAGGCCAAAGTATGTTGTACTAGGTAGGGAGGATAACTCTGCTTATAAACTATATATTTTTCACTCTTCTAAGTGATGTGAGATTCTGTACCCCCACAGTATGGGCAAGACCCTCACCTAGGCTATTTTTGCCTTCATAGGGCCAACTGCCATAATCTCCCCAACTTTGGGGCCCAATGTCCTCATTGGCCACAATTCTGGTTAGGATTTGATTCAGATACCATTTGTAACGTCCCTAGTTCTCCCTGCACAATATTACCATTTTGGGCTAAAGTCTGCACCATTTTGTTATTGAGGTTAGCCCAAAACACATTTTACTAGGTATGGAGGAAACCCTACTTATAAACCATGTGTTTTCCACTTTCCAAAGCAATATTGGATTGTGCATCCCCACTAATATGAGCTAGACCCTTACCTGAGTCATTTTTGCCTTCACATGGTTGGTTGGTACAATCTCCTCCCTTTGGTGCACGACATCCTCATCGGCCACACTTCTAGTTAGGATTTGGCTATGATACCATTTGTAATATTCTCATTTTTTCCTATACAATATTATCCGCTTTGGGCCGAAGCCCTCATGATTTTGTTCTCAGGTTAGCCCAAAAACGCATTGTACTAGGTAGAGAGAACAACTCTACTTATAAATCATTGCACTTTCCACTCTCCCAAGTAATATGAGATTGTGCACCCCACTAGTATGGGTCAAACCCTCACGTAGGCCATTTTGGCCTTCACAAAGAGGGCTACCACACTGGGCATCCTCAGTTAAGATATAATCTCATGCAATCCCAAAAAATAGTTACCATAGTTTGTCCATTTGAATTATCTTTAAAGATTGACATGTACAACTCACCACAAACATGATTTTTAATTAAAAACGTACATTAACAGTATAAAATTGTGTTTGTTACACTTATTTACAACACTTAGCAACTAGTTGTAACCATCCAAATTCTTAACATACAACTTACGCACACGTATGCACAATGGAAACAAAACCCACACACACCAAGCCAAAGAGTTTTGAATCTTATGCCTACCCTGAGTATAGCCTATTTTCATTTAAGATGCCTTGACTTTGTCTTTTAGGTTGTCACTAGTATCCAAAAATTAAAAACCACGTTGGGATTAGCTAACAAAGCTTAATAAGTAAGACTAATACTCAAGAATCACAATTTCATTCAATTCACAAGTATAAGACAAACTCTCACCACCTAGATCAAAAGCTAGACTTCTATCATTTTAAATTGTTATGATATATGATCATCATATAATATTTATTCTTTCTCAATTATATAGTGATAAATGCATCAAAGAAATTATTCTATTTATTATTAATCATGGTCTTATCATCAAGTATCATATTAACACATTATATGAATGACAATATGCATGATCATAACTCACCGTATGTAAAGCTACACACAAACCATGTAACCCCACCATATTTGTTATTTTTCCAATATGTGTGTACAAATATTGTCACGAACGGACCCTCAATCCTCTCGAGAATCGTGTTTTGAACCGAATTCTCCACCTGGAGAATGATCACAAATCCATAGGGGAAGCTCACCCTCACACGTGCACTCATGCAATTGGGCCACATAAATATAAAATCTTAACCCAAACAAGAAAATTGTTCACTTTTGTATATTTACAAAACTATATCCAAATTTATTTTACAAAAATGGGCTGAATTAAAACTAAATACATCAAAATAAATCTCAAACTCACACTCTGGGCCTATGTTGTGTAAACTCTGATAGCCAATAGATATTTACCTTTCCGTCCTTGAGCTGCCACCACCTATTCTTGAAAAACATGATAAATAGAAACATGAGCTTTTTGAGCTCAGTAAGAATCCTAATTTAAGGATCCAATAAACCATATAAATATCACAACTAGCCATGTACTAAGCCCAACATGATTAGTCTTCACATCCTTAACTTCTAACATATAACTTTTGATCAACTCTCAATATCACACATTCTAGGTTCTATGTTTTATCTAGATCTTTAGATATTTTAAATTAATATATCAACTATGTGATATACTTCTTTTTATAAGATATCTTTCATGCATATGTATAAATGCTGAGGCATATGATTGAAATAACCAAAGTCTACCTATTCCTCATTCTCATGTGCAATTACTCATTATGCAAAATCTTATCCTCAAATGTATTTTATTATTAAATAATTTCTAACACAATATCATGTCCTATTCTAAATAAGCACCCCCTCTCCATGGATAATATATTATGTATATCTCATGAATGTTACACTCAATTCCCTTACGTCTTATATCCTTTGAACTCTATAGAATACTTATTATATAATTTTTTACTACCTTCCAATGTGATTTCCCTAATTAAGGATCACACATTCTTTTATGGTCTGTCTATCATCATTACTATTTAGACATTTTCAATTAATATGTAATTCCCAAACCATATCTCATAATTTTTTATGGTTTATTTAACACTAATAATAGACACCTCTAATATATGTCTCATATCAAGTTATCTAGATATTTACAATGTATGTCTATCATAACCTATGTCTCAACCACATAATCTTCTATATAAAGGACTTTCTTATTTCTAAACATCTCTAATTAATGTCTATCACATACTATCTAAACATTTCTATTTAATGTCAATTATAAATGATCCCTCTATATGAAGGAATTCCTCAACATGGTCTATATATAATGGCATAGACTTATGATATAACATATCATAGCCTAGATACCATTAAAATCTATCTAACTACATTATCCCATGACCCACAATTATGCAATAATCATGAAATGCATATGAATTTCACTCCACGAGTTTCCTTCAACAATTATGCAATGATATAAAGTGAAACAGTGCAATGGTCAATTTCATATTAAATGGTAATATTATTTAACAAGGACCATATTATTAATCTGTACATAAATGTCAACACGTGAGTGTCAACATGTATGTGACTATCAACATGAATGATGAAACTGTTAGCCTATAGACTTTAGACTTATTTGTTTTGATGATGAGTGATTTATTTGTTATTAAGTTGTTTATGAATTGTATGTGCTTAATATATTTTATCTTAATATTTATATTTATCCTTATTGGCAATACCCTCTAACAAGGGTATTAATGTTTTCTAATAAGTGTGTTTAAGTCCATGTAGTTAAAGAGTTGATCATTTGGACTTAGAAGTTTCAAAGAGTGGAGCAAACGGAGTATAAGTCAACCATGATTGAAAGGGATGTCGACCAAAATGGCTATGGGGAGCCAGACTAGAAGAAGTGTTCGACCTAGACATGAAGGGTTGATTAGAGTTATCACAGTGAGAATTTGTATTCTGAAATCAGGTAAAGCGATCAACCTATGTAGAGAAGGCAGTCGACCGAAATCAAGACATATTGCTTTAGATTTTGAAATAGAGGAAAGCACTCAATTGGAGATGGATAGGTCGATAGGAGTAACAGATCGAAGCTAAAACTGGATGACCAAAAGTATAACGGCTATATTTCAACAGTCGGATAACGATCGACCGAAACAAGGGTGGTCGACTGCTCAGATAGTGTCTATATATAGAAGCACTTCAAAATACAATCTAATACATACTAATAATGCATATAATATGAACCATGCAAATCTTTTTATTAAGCATCCATAAATGATACATGAAATGATATCATACATTTATTTAGACATGTTCTATGTATGTCTCAATCCTCTCCCTTGAAGGTTTTATGCAATGGTTAACAAATAGTTTGAAATCTAATGAAATTACACTTAATCAAAAAAGTCCAGATGTCCATACCTCATCTACAATCGTTCGCTTCCCACATTTTTAATGACAAAACACATGTTCCTAGTCATACACCTTAGAACTCTAGTTGACTGCTCAAAACTACATTTCTAAAACTTGACACACTGTCAATTTTTCAGACATTTTCCCCCAAGGACCAATCGTCTACTCTCAAGCATTTTTCCTCACTGTTATATCCAGGGCTACCCATATTCATCTGTGGACGTCTACCCATCTGTGGATACCTGTTTTCGCAACACATTACTATGTTTCAGTCGACCGCTTCCTAATACTAGTCAACCACATTTTATGTAGATTCAACTTTACACTTGTGGTCATCCACACCCAACCCTTGTGGATGTCCACACCCTTCCGTGGATAATTTTCCCTATGACATATTTCACTTGCGGTCATCCGCCCATCCAAAGGCCGATCATCCATGACAGAGTACATTTCCTAATTTCGTCATGTTTTTATCATATTTTCATACCAAAACCATTTATAAAAAACCATTTATAACCATAAGAATGACTTAAATTACCAAGATAGATATTTCTATCCTATTTCAACCAACATCATATTAACCTAAACCAATCCAATATCAATAATCAATATCAATATCTAATTCATTAATTTAACAATTCTATATATCAAATTGAACCACCTTCAGGCTTTCAATTAACCCTCAAAACAATATTGGATACAATTAATTAATCATATCTTTTCTATTCAAGGATTGGGAATCTCTTTATTTCAATTGAGATAATGAAAAATTAGTCATTCACAACCACTAATGAATGATCCATCAAAAAGTTAAGGATTAGTAATCATTTTTTAAAATCAAATGGATTTGGTGTTATACATACATGAGGAAGGTAATCAAAAAAGGAAAGAAGATGAGCGCTGCTTTCTTTTATCACTTAGCTTAGGAGTCGTGTGAGATGAAAGTCTCATGCACAGTTTAATCATATCTTTTCAATTTAGGCATTTAATGCAATTCACTTAAAAAACAATTACATATTAAATCTCTAAATATCAAGCATCTCAAATTCATGCTTGTACTCCACCCATAATAATCAATATCAATTGTTTGAATCCAATTTAATCTTCAATAAATTAATAGATAGCAACTTGAAATCCATGAATTCTACATATAGTCTTATTTATTAAACAACCTCCATCTAAACTTTGCAATATTTTAACGTAGTTTAGAAAATACTTAGGTTAAGGTTCTTACCTCTTCAATATTAATTTATTCTTTACTTTCTCCTCTTGATTTTAGGCTCAAATGAATCCTCTTGATGAGAGAAATACTTTTTCTTAAAGACTTGAAGGCCAATCACTTCTTCTTCCCTTTCTTTTTCCTTCTTCTTCCTCTTCTCATTCTCTTCTTTCTTTCTCTTTTCTTTTTGGTTCAGCACAAAAATGGCTAATTCTCAGCCATTTCCTTTACGTTTTAGAGGGATCTTAGGGTAAAATTACCCTTTTATCCAATTTTTCCTTCAAACTTTACCAATTTACCCTTCCATGCATGGATATTTACAAAAAATACTATGGTTAGTTATTCTTAACCACACTTAGCTTAAACTAGTTAAACTCACTTAGTTCTAAGCTAATCCCCATGATAATAATAATTAATCATGATTAATTAACCTTAATCATTAACTAATTACACCTTAATCACACACTTAGTCCCTAATCCACAAGTAACACGTGTCATAATCCCATTGGTTGTCCACTTTTATTACATGGCCACATACCTTAAAGTGTTAGGAAAATTTCTTCTTTTATACATGTCTCCAAAATTTCACTCTAAAATCTCATTTAAAGACATTTCCCAAAATATTGCAATTTTGGACTTATCCAACTTCAAACATGCATACTTTACATGCATAACTGTACTTGCATACATCCAAATCCTTTCAATCCAAAGCCATACACTTCATTTATGTGTCCACTTTATAACCTCAAAATGGTTTGAATTATTAATCACAATAGATTATCCAATTAGTCCCAAATAGTGACTATGCGCATTTATAGCACATTTATCACTTGGTGCAAAAATTCATATTTTAATGAGAATACATCCAATTGATCCAATTTTATCACGATTCCATATTCTAAGGTATCTACTATTATACCTATTTTTAGTTTGGAAAAATACCCTAAATTGTTGGTCAATTTCATATTCAAAGATATTTCATGACTTATTTACCACCTAATCACGTTTAATTATACAAAATATTATTATTAAGGTTAATCTTTAATCCAAATCATCGCAAATATCGAATTATATCTCCAAAGGGCTAGGGATGCACAACCCAAGAGAGACACACAGTCACTCCCTGTAATATCCTAAATTTTTATCATATTAACTATAATATCATATAAACTTTAGTGACGTTACAAACGTCCTCACTATTGGAGCAAACGTCCTATTGCTAGGTATTTTGTGAGATTTTGTAAGGAATAGTTTGACGAACGTCTGCAAGTGAAAATTTGTCTCTAGAATGGACATTTGGCCTATGTATAAAAACTAGAAAAATGAATGGTAGCCGTTTGCATTAATTGGGTGGTCATTCGCATGTGAAACGTTGCTTCTAGAGTGGACGTCCGAAAGGTAAAATATATTCTCTACATGTAACAATCGAAAACATTCCCTTTTTTAAACCAATTCTTTTAAAGAAAATCATCCGTACAATGGAAGACTTTTTCTTTTTAAACATTGATTAAATAAAACATAAACTTTAAACTATTTTTGTAATGTATATTACATAATGAAATCTTTTTTCTCTTTACATATTTTTTTACTATAACAATGCCAAGTCATCTTCATCATCATGGAGAATACTTCTTCTACTGGTTCCTTCTTCTTAACCTTTGATCACCTTTCCTAATACCTATACCACATAATTCATCTATAAGGTTAATGCTTAGCAAGAAATGTCATGTACATGAATAATAAATGCAATTTAATAAAATCATTAAAAAAACTATTTATTTCTTTTCTTTTTTGTTCTGTTCTAACATTGAGACACAATACCAAAGTTGTTTGTTCTTTATTGGAAGGCATCAACCAACCAAAGCTCCATTGGTATGGTATCGCCAAAGTTGTATCGTATTTTCTTTTGAAAACTTATGCTTGAGAAAGCACTTTCGTTCATTTTCCTGAAATATGATGCATGGACATACAACTTAAAGCATTATTATCTAACACATCATAAAATCCTTAGAGTCTATAACATAAGCAATAAGTCATCAAATCCTTAAAAAAAACATGACATTAGATAAGAGAAACTATAATATCATCCATCATACTCAACACATGTAGTTTATCATATAATAGAAACTTTAAAATAATCACTAACTTAACCTAACATTCCCTACTATAGTCCCCGAAGTCCAAAACACATACAACATTTCTTACCTGAATGCTAAACCAAAGAGCAAGTTGTTAAAAAGGATAACTCTTACATCATATTCTACCAACATAAACTCAAAATAATAGAAAAGGACCTACCATGGCAATTCCTGGAGAAGGATCTACACGAGGGTTTGAGAGACTGTTCACTCTCTCTCTCTCCCGCAGCTCCAAAAGTTTCTTCTTCAAGATTTCTCTAAATAATCAGTCCCAAATTTCCTTTAATGAGAAGTTACCATATCCAAGCCCTTTACCTATACCTACAGTACATCCAAGTTCATGGGTCGTAATACTTGCTCCTTGACCACTGCTTAGCAACATAATCGGTGAAGGTAAATTATTTCGTAACTTCCTTCACATTACATTATTTTCGCAACTAAAACATTGCCTAATCATCCATCATTACCCTTTTAACGATGTAGCCTAATTGATTATGCATTTCTCAAGTCATCTAGAAGCTACAAAGAATAAAGATCTAAAGTTGCAGAAGCCTAAGCTTCTGCGGCGATTACGTTTCCATCTGGTAGGAATATTCCATCTCTGCAGTGCCAATGACAGAACAATAGTCGCCATATCTTTTTACGGACATAATCGCACTCGCGGGCACATGCCAATCTACTCAAAATTCATGAAACGACGTTGTCCAACTTAAGTTGCGGACACAAACCCATCCATGAAATCACTGTTCATAGCATCCCTTTTCTCCAATTAATGCTCTTTAAACCAATCATAAGTGCAATTACCCTATAATTTATCTTACTTAACAAAAAAATGGAAATCCTAGGTATTATAATCTTCCCTCCTTTCAACAATTTTGTCCCCACAATTCACTAAACCATAGTAACTAAGAAAACATTCTAGGGACATTCATCCAAAACCCTTTTTCCTTAAGACCAAAACCGCAAGCTCCAAGTGAATTAAAACTTTTTTTTGCAATTTCTTAAATATCTTAATACAAAAACTGAAAGATACCAATGTTTACTATTAAAATTTAAAGCATCAAATCTTTCCTCAAATCATAGCCGGTTGATCCTCATACTCATTTCCTAAAAGAAAGAAAACCCTAGGTGTAACTTTCCTCACTTCCTTTAATGATAATTGACAATCTTTGGCATAATGACTAACCCCATTGCAAATGAAACATCTTCCAGACCTAGCCATGAATTCACCAGAATGGTTCCTCTTGCACTTAGGACATGTACTAGCTTTAAACTCTCCTTGAACCATTTTCTCTCTCCCTTGTTGTATGCCTTCATCTAAAGGTCACTTAAAATTCCTTGAATTCTCTCCCTCATCTCTGGTTTGTGCTTTTACCTTCTTAACAAACTCCATATGTCTTGTGAATTTATTCTCAGCCTCTTCAATTGCAAGAGCCTTAGAAACTACAACCAAGTATGGCATCCCTTGAGTACTGGATTGTAATATCCCGATTTCCCATGAAAGAATTAAGTAACGATAATTTGGAAATTCATTGAATTAATTGGGGATAAATTAAAAAGGGGGATTATTTAAATAAAATGGTTAATTTAAGAAAAGAGAGATATGAGATAAACTGGAATTAAATATAATAAAAATAAATGTTAATTAAATAAATTAAAATTAAGGTAATTGGAATTAAGAATTAAAAAGAGAAAATTAAAATGAAAAATGAGGGGAGATCGGGAGGGCGAAGGCCGAGGCTCGGTAGAAAGCTTTGCTACAGGGGGTGCTCTGAGGGCGATTCCTCTTTTGCGATAGAGGATTTCGATGGATGATAGTTCGGGCTTTGCTGGCGAGCATGGAGCATCGGCGTGGTGCAGGTTTTGCGTCAGATGAACGTTCGACTCATGGGGACGATTTGGACTGAACTAAATTGCGGGTTGGAGCTACAAATTCCAGGTCGAGGTAAGTCAACTCCATTGATTAAGTTTCTGTAAGACGATTTCTTCTCCCTAATGTTTTTGTTGTTGGGCGGTTCGGCATTTTGGTGTGGCCGTGAATTATAGGGTTAAAGTGTTGGAAAGACGGAGTGAGAGTGGCTAGCGTCGGGTTAGCGTTATACCTGTCCTGTTGGCTTGCAGAAATGTGTGAACCAATTTATTTTGTTCTACCGACACAATAATGCACGATATTTCCTTGACAAATGGTAGTCATTATAGGGGACAAGATGCTCATCTTCAAGAAGTTGTCGAAGGTTAAGCTGAGGAATAATTGAGCTGCAAAAGAAAATAAAGATTGCTATCGGGTGAGGAGAAATAAAGAGGGAGGAAGCTTGCTGGTTAAATGAAAAAGATAGAGAGATACTCTCTCTGGAGAGGAAAGGGCAGATTGAGTGAAGGGCTCCTTGGAGAATTGTGAATTGAGAGCCCTCTGGAGAAGGGAAAGCTATGAGTGTGAGAGTGAGAATGAGAATGTTCTGGAGAAGAAGAAAGTGAAGGAGAAGTCCACTATTTTCTCTTAGGCATTCCTCCGGTAAGAACTTCCTTCACTTTTATTCTAGATTTTTATGGAATTAAACTCTCTGTCGTTCTCAGTTTCGATGAATATGCACTGCAATGTGATATTGTCCTCTATTAATTATGAACGTTTATGTTTGGTTGTTTTGATGCTCCCATTTTGTTGAATGGAGTTTTGGAAGCTGTAATGATATGGAATATGGAAAGGGAGGGAAATATTCTCTATTGCTTGCAACTTTGTCTGTGAAGAATATTAATGGATTATTTTCTTTGGTTATTTATTCTACTGCCTGTAAAATGTATACGGATGGAAGTAGTGTAATAACATGTTCTGTTGATGGAAGTTTGATTCTCTATAGCCATATTAAGATATATTATTGGATGTTGAAATAAATGGATAACTGCTCTATTATTGTAAAATGCTCTCTCTGTGAAGAAATTATATTGCCTATTATGTATAAATGCGATAATTGGGAAGTGAGAGAAAAATGGATGTTGAGGTTCCAGAAAATAGGGTTACTCTTTTAATGGCTATTAAATTAATGAAGATAAGTTAATGGAAACAATTAGGTGGTATTTGAATTATTAAATAATGAACGAGGAATAACTGTATCAAAGTTGGGATTCTTAAGTGGTAAATATTGATGAATAAATATTAATTATTTTGAAGGTATTAACGGAAGAAGGATAAAGTGCTAAAGTGCGCTACGGACTGCAGGTTAGTGATATACATGTGCTTTGGTCTTTGGACCCTATATCACAAGAGTTAGAAATTGTATGCTAATTGTTTACCGCTTTATTAAGATATTGAACATGTCCATCGCTTTGATAGAATAGGCAGATATTGAGCATGTTGCGCAAATTGTACTGTTGCTTCATAGGTGTTTATTAAAATTAGGTTCTTTTAATGATATGTTTTATAGATGAGCATGTTTAGATATTATAGTAATGATATAATAGAAATGTATGTATTCGCGAGCATCACGCATCATGGTTTAAAACGACATGAAAATGGTTTTGAAAAGAAAATGGAAAAGGATAATATGAGAAAGATAAAAGTAAATGAATAAATAGAATAAATGGTAAAAAGGGTCTTGTGGGTTGGAGTGGCCTATGTGGTCCGGCTTTTCCCAAGTCGTAATAATGATATGAGATGTGAACTGTTATTTGGTCCTCGATCGACGTCGAGGCTGACCGACGCAACGGTGTATATGAGATCGTTTAAGCATTGATGTGTACAGCCACTGGTGCGCTACAATTGATGTTGGAGTCGATTATTGTGCGCTGATGCATACAACCACTAGCAGATCTTTGGTTAATGTCAGAGTCGATTGTGTGGGGTCACTGTGTATTGATGTACACAGTAACTGACATGCGGTTTCTGTTGATGCCGAGCCTTTATCACATAAAGGGTCACCAATTGATGTCAGGATTAGGTGCATTGATGTGCATAATTAAGGGTTGCCGATTGATATTGAGATCAGGTGCATTGATGTGCATAGAAATGAAAAACTAAAAAGAAAAAGAGAAATGGAAAATGGAAAACAAAAAGATAAAGAAAAAAAAAGATAGAGACAAAAAATGGAAAGATAAAAGGAAAGAGAAACAGAAACGGAAAATGAAAAAAGATTTCAAAGATGAATAGCATGTTTATGTTTTATTTTATTTCACTTACTGAGCGTTAGACTTATTAGATTAAGTTTTGTTGATGTAGGTATATGTACGAGAATAGATTTCGGAGCAGTTAAGGAAAGATTTGCACACGCGAATCTTGTGGCTGACTGGGTTAAAAATGATTTAAACAGAAACAATTTGTAAAAGGTTTTGTAAATGATTAAATTATATTCTTAAATGCTTTGTTTAATTATAACTACTTCCTCTGTATTTTCTAAAGGGTTTTTAAGAAAAGAATTCTAATTATCATTTTAATAATGATGAAAAGTATTTAATTGTAAACGAAAAAGATTTTATTTATTTCTACTGCAATTGGTAAAAATGTTTTAAGTAAATGATTTTAACGATCGGGTTTTATGAAAGGAAAGACTTCTGCTGATTTTATAAAAGAATATCAAAGTTTTAAAATTTCCATGCTTTTTAAGGTAATAAAAACCAGGTCATTACACGGATATTTTAACACCTCTATAAACTTCTGCCTTAAATCCTTGGATGAACTAGTGAACCTTGTACTCATCCGTACTCACAAGATGTTGGGAAAAATGTGACAATGACTCAAATTTGTGACTATAATCCGCTACGGAACCAACTTGACGTAAATGAACAAATTCCACAAGTTTGATTGTCTGAATGGTATGACTAAAATACTTATAGTAGAATATTTCCTTAAACCCTTCCCAAGACATCTCACCAACATTGCGACTTTATGATATCGCACTAGTATCTTGCAACCAAAGTCAGCATAAAAATAACAAAACAAACCTCTTCCTCATACTCTATCTTAGTGAAATCAAATATGTTCTCCAAGGTTTGAATGCACTCTTCAACACATATAGGATATGTTGCTGAACCACTTGTCAAAAATATCCCTTGCTCTCTCTGTGAAGAAATTCTATCGTTCACCAATAGTATCCCTCGGAACAACCTGTCAAAAATTTCCTTGCATCTCTTTGACCATACACCGTTCCAATTGCTGAGATTGATGTTCAATCAATTCTGTCAGCCAGATAATGACATTGTCCTTGTCTTCATTTCCTCGCCCCTGACCTCTCACCATTTTCCATTCTATCATAAGAAAGTTCACAAATTAGAAAATAATGAAATTCTATAAATAAAGTTGGAACGTAGTTACAGTTGTTGAAACATTTCTATGTCAATGGCTTGAGTCATTACATTGTCTACATAATTGATTTTAGAATTCGGTTTTGCTCTAAGATGATTTTGTAACTTCCTGAAAACGTTCCTTTTTTTTAAACCAAGCCTTTTATAGAAAATCATTCGTACAACAAAAGACTTTTTCTCTTTAAACAGTGATTAAAACATACACTCCAAACTATTTTTCGAAACGTATATTACATAATGAAATTTCTTTTCTCTTTATATATTTTCTTACTGTAACAACGCCAAGTCATCTTCATCATCATGGGGAATACTTCTTCAACTAGTTCCTTCTTCTTATCCTTCGATCACCTTTCCTATTTCTTACACCATAGAATTCATCTATAAGCCTAATGCTTAGCAAGAAATGTCATGTACATGAATAATAAATGCATCTTTATAAAATCATCATAAAAATTGTTTCTATCTTTTCTTTCTTATTATGTTCTGACATTGGGACACGATACCAAAGTTGTTTGTTCTTCATTGGAAGGCATTAATCAACCAAATCTCCATTGGTACAGTATCACGAAAGTTGTTAGGTATTTTCTTTTTGAAAACTTATAGATGAGAAAACACTTTCATTCATTTTCCTAAAAACGTGATGCATGGACATACAACTTAAAGCATTATTATCTAATACATCATAAAATCCTCAAAGTATATAACATAAGAAATAAGTCATCAAATCATCAAGAAAACATGTAATATCCCAAATTTTCGTAGAGGTAAGCACGAGGCTTAAGTGATAATTTTGGGATGATAGGAGGGGAATTGGACAATTTAGGATATTGGTTAAGAGAAACATATTGGAAGAAGTAAACTGTGATACCTCAGATTATATTCATAAGTAGCTTAAGGAAAGATTTAGGTTATTGGAGAATGAGTTGATGATATTTGGAATTAGAAATGATGATATCAAGGCTGGATTAGTGATTGACAAACAGTGAAATTTGAAGTGATGAGTGGAAGCTTTTGTTTGAGATATTGGTAAGTAGAGAAATTATATTTTGTTATAGTAAGGTTGAGAAGAATAATGGTGTTTATAATTAAGAGCATAATGAGCTTAGTAAAGAATAAAATGGAGGAGAAATTATGGACTATACTTAGATTATGGGGGGATAAATTAAGATTTGAATAATTTGGAAATTTGGGATAGAATACTTTGGAAAAGTGATTTGTTAAGGATATATATATATATATATATATATATATATATATATATATATATATAT
>CM039484.1:27571254-27665042 GCA_022433065.1 Begonia loranthoides
ATATATATATATATATATATATATATATATATATATATATATATATATTGTTTGGAATATATATATTTGGAGAAGAAAAGTGTGGCAGATGATAGATTGAGTGGAGGTTGATCATCCAAAGGATTTTGGTTCAACCTGTAATTTGTTTGGAGAAGAAAAATGTGGCAGATGATAGATTGAGTGAAGGTTGATCATAGAGGTTGATCATCCAAAGGATTTTTGATCAACTTGTAATTTGTTTAGTGAAGAAAAACTGTAGCCGATGATTGATTTGGTGTGGAGGTTGATCAACCAAAGGATTTGTGATCAACCTGTAATTCAATAAGTGGAAGAATATGGATTGGCGGTCGATTGGAAACAAATGGTAGTTGATCACCCACTGAAAAATCATGCAACCGGTGATTTGAAGCAAACAACATTTTGGAAGATTGCTAGTCGATTGTCCAGAGGATTTGATTAACCGGCACGATCAACCACCAATCTGGAACAAAGAATTTAGCGATTGATCGATTAAATAGTGGTCGATCGTCCAAAGAGAAATCGATCGACTGCAAATCCTGAAGGTAATCTGAAAATATTAAACTAATGCCCGAAGATGGAATGATTCATCATATGAAACATCTAGACGATGAGGAGTCTCTCCTTTGGCCTTCCATCTTCAGTGGGATGTTGAGGAGTCATTGGATAGATGCCTATAAATAGAGATATGAAGTGCAGAATTATGACAAAGAAGAAAAAGCTATAAGGAAACTCTGTTGAATTTTTTAGAGAGTTGGCATGAGGGTTTTGTGATTTTGTGTTTGAGAAAGGAAAATGAGCATATTCTTTGAAAGAAATTGTGAGGGTGTGGCATTGAAGGAAACCGAATGTAAGTGATGAAGTTAACCTGCTATGATTTTGGTAAAAGTTAGAGAGAAAGTTTACAAAGAAGATGAATCGAGGAAACATTCTGTGAATGTTGGGAGAGTTATGAAGTTGAGATAGAGAAAGACTGTGAAGAAGGCAGTGAAATACTGTGAATTGTGATGGAGGTTTATGTGTGGCCGAGAGGATATTGGTAAGGAAAACATGGAGGAAGGTTATTGCTGGAAGCAGATTTGGTTTCTGTTTCTCTAACACTTTGGGTAAGCTATGGTCTTCTATAAATTTTGTTATTGATTTTGGTTATTGGATTGTTAATGTTGGTATAAGATTATTGGGAGTTTAAATAGATTCTGATATACGTTGGGTTAGTATGGGTATACAATAATAGAGTTTGAACCTCTATTACATGAATTATTGGATTTTCTTAAGTAGGAAGGGGTATAAAGCTATTGTTGTAGTTAAAGTGGATTGTTGGGTAAGGTTGGAAATAAATTAAGGAATATTGGTTAAAGATTATAATTGTTAAGCTCGTTTAATTCCCTGGTATATTGGATGTTAAGGTTCAAGGTAATAAATTGGAAAATTATACTACGGTTGGAATTTAGATTGACTTATTAGCAATGGGTGAAGTGATAAGTGTAGGAAATAAGGAATATTGTTATGTATATTGGTTGTAGAACTATTATTGATACTCATATGTTAATCATGAATAGGTTTCATGAAGGATAATTCTAAGTGTTAACTCGCTAAAGCTAAGGACTTTAGGTAAGTGGTACTGCATGTGTTTTGTCCATAAGGGCCTATATCACAGGAATTAGGGGGTATTTATTGTTTGTTTGATAGCTTGTTTATGAGTTGTGTGTTTGTTATGTTTAAGTTCAGTTCCTTAGTTAGGATGGGTCGTGTTTTAAGAATACAATTGATGAACACGTTAGACAGAATTGCATGCGCACAACAACATTAAGACTTGGAATCCTAAAGTACACGAAAATGAATAAACGTAAATAGGTGGCTAGAGATGTGGGTTCTTGAGTTGGTCGCCTATGTGTGTGCCACGAGATAAGCGCCTTATACATAAACAGTTCCACTTTGTTAAGTTGACATCTCTAACACTTGTATGGGTAACTAAAACTAAATGAAAATGGAATAGTAACAGAATTAAATGGAATATACGTAAATAGTTATTTTTGTGGTCCGGTTGGATACGCCTAGCAGAAAAACCAAAGACAAGTAAATAGTTGTTTTTGTGGTCCAGTTTGATATGTCTGACACAGAAACAGAATAAATAATAGTAAAAGAAAGGAACAGTAAGTAACAGTTTTTGTGGTTTGGTTGGATACACCCAACACAGAAACATAATAAATAACAATAAAAGACAGAAACAGTAACAGATAAGTGAAACAGAAAACTTAGTACATACTTTAAGAGTTGTATATGTATTTCATGTTTTACATTTAGACCGCTTACTAAGTTTTAGAGTCATAGTTAGGTCCCGTTGATGTAGGTAAGGAGCCGATGATTGGATGAAGCTGATAAAGGACGTAGTTGATGGAGTATTACTGGGTTGGACGTTTGTGCTGTTGGTGACATTGACTTTGGGGTTATGGCTCACAGAAATGGAATAAATTTATTTGATTATATTAAGTGATTCAAAATACTTTCAAGTGTTATTGGCTTTAAATGGTGTTAAATAAATGTTTTAGCAATATTTGTTTAAATAGTTTTTTGTAAACTACTGGTTTGTGGTATTTATATGGTTAAGACTTCCGTTGTATGTTTACTCTGGTTTTCCCTCACAAGTGTTTTAAAGGAAAGAAAATTTTTATACGAAAAAAGTTACAGGATGTTACAAAACATGACATCAGGTAAGAGAAACTATAATATCATCTATCATGCTCAAGACATGTAGTTTATCGTATAATAGAAACTGTAAAAAGGATAACTTTTACATCACATACCGCCAACATAAACTCAAAATAATAGAGAAGGGCCTACCTTGGCAATTCCTGGAGAAGGATCTACCCGAGGGTTTGAGAGACAACTCACTCTATCTCTCCTGCAGCTCCCCTCGTTTCTTCTTAAAGATTTCTCTACATAATCAATCCCAAATTTCCTTTAACGAGAAGTTACCATATCCAAGCACTGTACCTCCACCTACAGTACATCCAAGTTCTTGACCTTGATCACCGCTTAGCATCATAATCGTTCAAGTTAAATTATTTTGTAACTTCATTCACATTACATTATTTTCATAGCTAAAACGTGGCCTAATCATCCCTCATTAACTTAGTAACGATGTAGCCTAATCGGTTATGCATTTTCTCAAGTTGTCCAGAAGCTGTAAAGAACATAGATCTATAGTTGAGGAAGCCTAAGCTTCCGCGGCGACTACGTTTCCATTCGCTAGGAATATTGCCAGTGAATATTCTATCATTGTAGTGCCAACGACCAAACAATAGCCACTACGTCATTGTGAGAAAGAGATCACTCTCGCAAGCATTGTCCAATCTACACAAAATCCATGAAACGATGTCGTCCAGCTTAAAAGACCTCCCGCATAACAACAACGTCTAACTTAAGTTACAAAAAGGAAAAATTCCGCAAATGCATTTCCTTTCGCGCCATCTACATCAGATGAATAACAACATTCTCGATCCCTCAATCCATTGGCTCAACACCAATCTGCTCATTCCAACGGACGAAATACAATTCGTAAACTTCATCCAACGGCAGAAGCTTCATCCACTCTTTATTTCTTTGATCTAATGGCCAAAGCTTCTCCCAAAAGGAATCTTTCTATCTAAACGATATCAGTCGTTCCTAAATTTCATTCTATGGCTCAAAACACATCTGATTGATCCAACACTTAATTTCCTTAAATTCTCAGCTCACTTCTCACAAAAATGATAGTGTCTAACCTAACTTTTGCAGTTGCAAAAATTTCTATGGATGCCTAAGATCTTGCCATCAGCACTGTCACACCAATTCCTTAACAAATGACAATGTTTTCATCCTTGAGTCCAATTATTATGGACGCCAACAAATCCACAGACACAACCCATCCGTGAAACCACTGTTCACTACATCCCTTTTCTCTAATTAATGTCATTTAAACCAATCCAAAGTGCAATTATGATACAATTTATCTCACTTAACACAAAAATGGAAATCCTGGGTATTACATTGGCATGGGCGATTGACTGACTAAAAGAAACTTAGTGCCACAAATTGAAATGCGATTGACCGACTATGAAGTTGTGATCGCCCAATATAGTGTAAAATAGAGTATATAGTGGATTACTATGCGCCCATAGAAAGGAATATTCGATGTTGCATTTTTGTGGATATATGAGAGCAGTCGAGTAGAGGTATAGTGTGATCAACTGGGAATATGAAAAGTCACCTAAAAATAGATAATGTGTCACAATTTATGCAAATAAAAAATTGATTTCTCATCATTAAAAGGGTTATGGAGTGACACTTCATGCTTCTAAGGGCTAGGAATTATGAGAACATCCTTTTATATTATAAAAAATGAGTAAAAAGAACCATGAGAAAAGGGAGAAAAAGGAAGAATTCTTAGAAGTGCTACTTCTCTCAACTTCTTGAAGGAATTGGAGATCAAGGAATCAACCACGTAAATCATAAGACAAGGAGTGTTCATATGTGTTTTGCCTTCAAGCTATTTCACAAGAAACGGTTTAAGTGTTCACTCAAAGATTTTTTATTTATGTTAGAAATTAAGTTATATACATGATAAAAGTTCTTTTGAGGATATAATCATTATTTTGTGATAGAAGTTAGAAAGTGTACATGTTTATGATAATGATATGAGGAAACGTTTTTATGATAAAAACTAAACTTCTTGTATAGTGAGTACTTTGATTGGATGAGATGTTGTATTGATGTTAATTAATATGACATTTGTATGTATCCATGTTCATGCATCATGGTTTTACTAGGTAGATTACGAAAATATTTTACATGAGAAGTTTTGAATAAAATGAATCAAAGTAAAGAAAACAAGAAAGGATGAGTTAGCGGAAGTTCACCAATCATCTTTAAATTTTAAGAGAGGGTGTAATGGCCAAAGTTCACCATTCTCCCTAAAGAATAAAATGGTCTGAGTTTGCCAAAGTTTACAACTCATTCATACACTTAAGAATGGTAGAGATGGCTGAAGTTGACAACTCTTTCATAAATTATAAGAAAAACAAAGAAAAAAAAATGAAAATGTTTTAAGTATAATGTATCTTATGTTCATTCTGCATTGCATGTCTTACTAAGCATTAAGCTTATAGTTTACTTTTTGTTTTGTAGGTAATTATTTTAAAGAAAGAAACAAAGAAGCAGCTGATGAACAATTTACATGATGAAGATATTGTGTTGTCTGGGCGAAATGGGAAAAGAAAGAAAGATGAAATATTTATGAAAATGTTTTGTACAATGTAATCTTTAAAGGATTTGAAAAAGAAAAGAAAATTTTGTTACAAGTATTTCACTTCTTTTTCGTTTAAATGAATTAAAAGAAAGTCTTCCACTATGGATTGTTTTAAAATTAAAAGAATATGAGAAATGGGGCGTTACAAATATGATATCAGAGCTAGTGTAGTTGTGTAGACTGCCTACCAATACAAACGTCAACTTGGAAATTCTCCATTGATTGTAAGTATGTTTTTGTGCCAAATTGTATGTTGTGTTAATTAAACTTCGCTTGATTAGGGACAATATGGTGAGAGAAACTAGAGAGGCTAGGGATCCAAAAGATAAGATGATTACTAGATTATTAGAAGTATTAGAATATCATATTCAGTATATGGAAAGAGGTAGGGAATTGGAAGAACAAAGGAATTCTCAGTTGATGTGCTAAAAGGATTTAGGATGTGAAAGATTTTGACGATTAAAGCCACAAATTTTTTAAGGTAACATGTCTAATCTGACAAGTGTGGAAGAATGGATTCGAACATTGGAAAATATGTTTGAGCATACTAAGATCGAGGAGAAAGAGAAAGTTTCGTGTTGTATTTATCTTGATAGAAGATGCTGGATTTTGGTGGAATTCTATGAAAACAATATTTGATGTGAGGAATACGTTGTGGGAGGAATTTAAGAAAATTTTCTCTGAGAAATATTTGATCATACCACCAGGACGAGCAAAATTGTAGAGTTTGCTCAATTACGTCAAATAGGAACAATGACGGAGTACATACGCCAAATTGAATAAGTGTCTTTGTTTGCTTCCCACTTAGTAAGTGCCAATGAGTATAAAGTACATTTATTTGTTGAATGACTTAAATTGAAAATATATAGGGGTGTGAAGATATCATGTATTTATGGAATAGTATATTTCGGACATTGTAACCAAAGCTCTTGAGTTAAAGGAGTGGAGACTAAAATGTAACGACCCGGTTTTTCGTAAATCCTTTAAAATGCATCAAAATTTGAAATTTTTATAAGACCATTGAAATCGCTTTTAAAACAAATCAGAGTGCGACGTTAAACTGGACCGCTACTAACCTTTCGTAAACTATGATATACTATGAAATGTCACAGATATAAAATCATTTGTAAAACATAGCAGAAGCGTTATAAAATCATTTATTTAAAAGTTTGCGGAAGTGTAAATAATTTAATGGAGAAGTAAACAATTTAATAAATTTAATTTAATTACAACTGTTCCTTGTTTTACTCTTTTAGCCTAGGCAGCCACGGGCTCCCTCGTGCTTGTAAATCCTTCATCCCTGCCTTATTAACTGATTATCATCTTTCGAATTGATTCCTAATTCTGTGCATTGATTTCACGTACAAGTACCTACACCTACACCACAAGTAAACTGTACGCCCAAAGGCTTAGTAAGGAAAAGGGGTTTAATGCAACATGATATGTCACTCTTTAGTCCATTTTGGAATAGGAGTCACCCAAACCAATTCTTTCATTACGTTTATTCATTCGTTCTTTACTCTACTTTAATCCATTCGTTCACTACTCGTACTTTAAGCGGGAGATTAGGGGATTTTCTCGTGCAATGGTGTAGTGGATTGGATCTAATCTTTTACTTGCAACTAGAACTCCCGTACCCTACAAGGGAGGGGCTTCGCCTAGTTGCAGACTAGACCCGCTACCCATCCGCCCCCAACTCTCCTTTTTCCTTCTTTTTCTTAACATTTTATCTCACTTATGCATGTGCGAGTACCACCCCAGTGACACCCCCTATTAGTTTCTATTAACATGACGCATGACCATACATTATCAACCTAACATAATGCATGATCCTTTATAACGTAACATTAATAGAATTTTAAGTGCGCATTGCAATAAAAGTAACTGTAATTGAAATTGGGCGTAGAATGAAAGACATTGAAAGCGCACACATTAGAGAACAATTGAAAAATGGAATTGTAAACAACGAAGCACATAAGGAAATCAAATAATGAACTCACTCAATAAGCGGATGCAACACCCATATCAGAACAATATACAATGAATTGAAACAAGGAAAACATGCTCGAATTAATAGAACACAATAATAATCGAAATAGAATCAAAACGTACTATTAATTAACACGCTAATTATCCTAGTTAATTTCCTAGTCCATTTACATGTTTCCTACATTTATTGTTCTAGGTGATTAATCTAACTAGTTATCTTAGGCGAATTACATGCTCAAGAAGGATTTCATTTATCATTCTAGTTACATATCTTGGTCAGTTTACATGCTCCAAAAATAATTATGTTTATTATTCTAGTTAGGTGTTCCAATTGATTAATATACTCTGATTTATAGTTTACGATGAACACGAAGAAACACAATGAGCACAAGAAGACAAACACCATGAAAACAATAACATCGGAAGGAAAGATAAACGTCATAATTGAAACTCTTAATTCATTCATACTTAGTTCCTTCATCTTTTCGTTTTTCTCTAACAATTCTCTAATAAAAAAATGGAATTGCAATAGAAGGTAATACACAAAATATTAATAAGGATAAATTGACTACTGGGTTAATTAAGTTCGGATTGATTAATATTAATTTATTAATTAATATGCTTTCTTAGTTAATTACTTACACATGCAATTCAAACATGCTAATTACTTATTAATTACATGTCACACCCTAGAACTAACACACTACTAATTAATTTATCACGCTAATTAAACAGGCTAACAAGTTAAACATACTAATTACATGCTACGAATTACACATGCCATTAATTTGATTATTAACGTGCTCAATACCCCTGAACTAGACAACTAGTTAAGTTAATTAACGTATTACACATGTTTAAGTTAGTTGTTCACTCTAATTGATTTCATGCTCAAATTTGATTAAGATTATAATTGTGATCCTAATTAATTACTCTATAGCTAATTACTCTAGTCAATTGCTTATTCTAGTTAAGTTAATTAACATGCTATATTATTCTAAGTTAGGTTAAATAACATGCTTCATTATTCTATTAAATCAAATACTCAAGTAATGTACAATTAAGTTATCTACCATTATTATCTAAATTAATTGACATGCTTGAGTGTAGTTAATTATTCTAGTTGGTTAATTGTCCTAATTAATTAACGTGCGTCAAAACGAAATCATGTAAGTTAAACATGCTCAACTAGTTAATTAACATGCTCAACTAGTTAGTTAATTAACATGTTCAATGGTTAGTTATTAATTTAAACAACTAGCTAAACATGTTCAACTTCCAATTAGGCTAATTACTCTACTTAATTAATGATTAAACAGGTTGAACTTCTAATTAATAGTTCATTGTTACAAGTATTACTACAAGCAGTTAAGATTAAGAGTTGTTTTAGTGTTAATTAAGCATGCTTAGATTAAGGAAGTAAAGCTTTTAAGTAACACTAAGATATTAACCGATGAAATAGCTGAACCAATAGCAACAGAAGAAACCAATCCGGAACAGAACACAAATATTATTAAAGGAACTATCATCATACACACATCCACTTCTTAGTTCATTAGTAGTCACTTGTTCATTCTTGTTTACTCAATTCTTAGTTCCTCAAGCAAAGCATTTACGGTAAAGGAAATAAACTATCAATAAAAGAACATTAACAAGGAATTATCTACAGAAAGGCAATCAACAAGGAAATAATAGCAGGAAATCAACCAAGGAATTATCAACTAATAGCAAGTAAAGCAATTCGCAGAGAACTAAACAGAACAGAGACTAAGCATAAACTCATGCACACCTACTAGTGGGTAGGGTCTCCAAATGGCCAAGACTCACCCAAATTCCTTACCACTAAATGAAGACACAATAACATGGACAATAAGGATTCCAAGCCACCCACAGCTCGCAGCAGCTCACTCCTCACAGCAGCTGGAGTTTCACCCACGTACCCCACACAACCCACAATAACTAATGCACACTTTCACTCAACTCACATACACTCACAGTTTCTCACACGCAGGAAGGACTCTCACCCAGGGGAGGGAGAGCTCACGCAGGAACTTCTCTCGTGCAGAAGGAAAAAACAGCTCAAGACAAATGGGAAGGGGGAAATGACTTATACCTGAAGGAGGAGGCAGGAAGGGATGCCTAGGGGAGGAGGAGGTCGGCTCCATCCAGGGGGAGGTCGGCGCCTACTTAGGAGGGTGGGAGAGGGTCGATTCTAGTTGGAGAGTTATGGACTAAACGACAATTCTTCATGATTTTAAACCTAATTTATCATAGGTCTAAGCTATTTCGGACAAGTGCGTATGCACTAGTCTTGTCTACATTAGTCCGCAAGTGTAAAATCACTAAGGCTAAAACGTGGTCTCAGATGAGAATTGGCATCCTCGTCCTGGTTCATACCATCTGAAGTAACATTCAGACTCGATATGGCGTCCGGAAATAGAAGCCATTCCTGTCCAGAGTCTTCCGCACAGGCCATTCAGACACGATTTGGCATCCGCAGGGGTCCATAAGTGTCCAGGAAATGGACAGATTCAAATCAGACGAGGCTAATCCACGTCCGCATTCGTCTGGGCTCATCCGAATGTGTCCAGGAAATGGACAAATTCAATTCGGACGAGGCATCACCACGTCCACACTCGTCCAAAAGTCCTCGACACAGTGCAGTTAGGACGTGAAATTGCATCCTGAGTCGTCCCCACGCTAAGGGGCGACGCTCCAAACATTTGCGGACGCCATGAATCATCCGCAGCGTCGTTCGCAGGCGTTCGAAAACACCCTTGACAGCTTTTCTCGACCTTTTTCTCACTAAACTCCTATCTCCTAACCCTTTCCCCATAAATACGTGTCATAAAATAACACGTATCAATACGCAATGTAATGTTCCAACTACCCCGTCCCTTAATTACATCGCATACACGGGGAAAAACATAACAAAAATACCCCTAGACTTAACGCTCTGAACGTCCTTGGTAATACCCTGATAATTATCACATTTCTAAAGTCGGAGTGTTACATACCTCTCTCCTTAGCTACCCCATTTGATGACGTAGTTCCCTTGTAGTCTTAGTACTTCATTTTATCTAGACTATCTACTCCCTTCTTACCTAAAAATTGATCAAACCCTCGTACTCACTCTCCACACTTCCGCCACGACTCTCTGATAACATTGATTCCAAGGAAAAAAAATGCCTTAATCACAGCCATTCTTCAACATCAAGAGCAAAATGGCAACTCTCTTATGTCCAATTATTGCTTCAATCCAATAAATACTTCACTGTTACCCTTCAACTCCTAAATCTGTAGCATTTTTCTCCTAAATTTGACGTTCCGCATCAAATATTTCCACCAACTCCATGTGATTTCAACACCAATTTGACGTCGAACTCCCATTTCCTATGCAGTTCTACCCCTCAGATCCTCCTCACTTCATGACTTAAGGCCTATCACTTATATTCTACTCTCTCACTCCACGACTGGGGCATACTCGAACATACTCTCTACCATCAAATCCATCCATTCAAGCTTTTTTGAGTTATGAACTACACCGCTCCATGGCTGAGTTAGATGCGTTCTGTCTTGCTTCTCTTTTTGTATCCGTACCCGTTTCTGTTCGATTTTAGTTCTCATTCTTATATCCATTCTCATTCTTATACCATTCTCGTTCCTGTATCTATTCCCATTCCCATTTCCATTCCCGTTTCTATTTTCATTTCCATTTCCGTCTATGTTCCCGTATCCATTCCCAGAAATTTATTTCTAGAAAATTCGTTTCCGTTTCCATTTTCGTTCCCATTTCTGTTTCTATTTCCGTTGCCATTTCTGTTCCCGTTTCCGTTTTTGTTCCAATTCCTGCTACCGTCTCTGTTTCTGTACTCGTTCCAGGAGAAGCTTAATCAGTTGAATCCGCTCATGCCGTACAGTTGTGCAGTAACATTTTTGGTACCTTGGTTGAGTTCGAACCGGGATAGAGAACACGATCCAAGTCCGACATAAGTCCTATCATCCATCTGACTTCTCCAAGTCTTAATGCTTAATCCAATACTCAAGTTCCTCAAGTTCAATACTTAATCCAAGTCCTACTGACGAACAAGGGGTACCTCATGTCTGAAACAGCCGTCAATATTAATCCTAATTGGTCATTCTACCCTTTATAACCCATTATCGTCCTCCAACTTCTTCCTTAAGGTTTTCCCTTCCCATACTAATCTAGGTGACCATGTTCATCTACCTAGTTGGTCTATTCCATCATTTCCTAGGTGATTTCGGTTAGCTATCTAGTTGATCTAAATTTTCTTGGGATTCTCTTTTCACTTATTTTCAAAAATTTAGGCAGATTCTCCCCTGTTTTTACACTCCTCCAAAGCTACATACATCCTACATAAAATACCAAACAGTTCCTGAATATTCACCATTCATTCATTGACCATATTACGATCCAAAATTCAAGTTACCTCATCCATAAAATGTCAGGTACACCTGCTAGCATACTATTTTCCAAATGGTAGAGGGGTACTCATCTAAATACAATATACCTAATCATTACTACGCTCACTTGCTTGAATCCTTACAATGTAGGTCAAAGAATTCTTTCCTCTTACTATCAGACCAGGTGGGACAATGTCGGGCCGTGTGTCCATACCTCTTCATTAGTGACATAGCCCTGTCCCTACCAAACATACCCCAGAGTGCCTCTTGGCACACCGAGGACATGGCTCCCTTCGTGATGACGCAACTATGACTTCCTCAGCGACATCACTCGCTCGAACACGCTTCCCATTCTCCCGTTGCTCACTGTCCTCTCCGGGTCTCTTGTTCCTCCTAATGCTAGGTTCTCCTTCTTCATTCGGTAATGACCCAAGTAGCAAACCTTAATTGTCAATCCAAATGAGAGGGAACCACAAGGAAACCAAAGTCCAAAATGTAGTAAGACTCATTTTGGGGAATGTATGGCAGGAACTAGATAGTGTTTTAAATGCAAGGGGTTAGGACATATTGCCAAAATGTGTACTAGACCACCTAAAGAGAAGGAAAATGTTGTACTAAGGGTGTTTTCTCTCATGGAAAGTGCAGAGGAAGTTAGTCTACTTAGATGTAAGAAAGGAACTGGAATATCTACTAGTTAAAAATAAACAAATAAATAAGGAGGAAAATTTTTTGAAAACTCCCAGAGGCGTTCGGACCGAGAAGGAGTCCCTTCCCTATTTACTCTCTTTCTCGATTCTCTCCTCTCTATCGACATTAAACACTCCAGTCATTCTCTCCTTGCATTCCTCAACCATTTGCTTCTCTCTCTCTCTCTGTATCACTCTCAAGTCCTCTCTTCCTTCCACTTCCAGCAAGAATCGTGGAACAATTTGTGAAGTGATTGCTCATGTAACGACTAGAATAGGCCACTTCGGTAAGTCACCTCCTTCCCTCCCTGTAATTCCAACTTTGTTGGTTAAAGTTCTAAGATTTTGTTGAATTATTTGGAAGGAAACCATGTGGGTTGAGAGTGAAAGAGCATTGAAATTTCATGGTTGTAGCAGAGGTCCTATAGTTGGGAACAAGAAGTATAGAGAGGTATATAAAAATTGGGTTGTTCTCTCTAGCTTTTCTCTGTTTATTGGCTTAATGGTCTAAAATTTTGGAATGTTCAAGTTTAGTCGTTAATTGATGAGTTTTTGGTCGATGGGTTGGACGAATTTCAACAATGAAATTGCACGAATAACTTCGATGGTGAGGATGGTAACTCACGACTATGAGGACGTCGGGTTGCGGCGTTGGTCGCCTCTGCCAGTTGGACTGCTGGACAAGACTGAAAGTGCCAATCAGAGACGATATCGCTTGTGTCGATGTCGTTTCCGTCCAAGTTCTCTCTGTGGAAGGACTAGGATGCGAACAAAATTTCGTCTGGGCTGTAAATCACACCAGCAAGGCCTAGGCCTTGTGTGGACCAATGTCCAGCCCCTTTGGGCCGTGGTGCAGAGCCTGTTTTGGGCCGAATTTTAAGTATTTTCTTCCCAATTAAATTTAGATTATTTTTAGTGCAAATTGAGAATTTTATTGTATAAAAATTTAACCCAAAAATTTTATGACTCTATTTTAGGTTAGGTACAAAAATTTAAAATTTTAAAATCCGTGGGCCTTTGGATTTAGACCTTTGAATTATTTGGCTTAGGTCAATGTAAGCCCACTTTAAGGTAGGGATTTAGTTTTATGCACGACATTGTATCTTTTTTCTGAAGAAAATAATATTTTGAGATACGTCTCATATAAAATGACGTGTCCATTTTATAGATCGTTAGATTTTTGTATTATATGTAGTATTTTATTGTACACGTTTCATTAAAGCACACATATAAAATTATTGGATCAAGTTAGTCGTGTGAACCGAGTTCGATCGACCTGATTTTTGGTCTGTTTTATTTAACGCACATATGACTGTGGGAGGATATGTTTTTTTGTTATTAACTAGAGTAATGAGACAGTTGTATGTGTCGTGTCCCTGGGCACAAAATCCTAAACCTGATTAGCGTCTTTATGTGACTTTTGCGATCATCGAGTATTGCTTTTATTATGTGATATATCTATGGCATGATGTGCTCAAAGTTCGTGAGTGGTTCCATTTTCATTGGTACAACAAGAGTCTATTTTAATTACATACCACATTATAGTAGGTTGTTTTGAACACATACCATTCTGTACAACTTTCAAAAAAATGAATTTATGAAATAGAAATTTTAAGATCATTAATCATTGTTCTAAATTAATTGTTTAATATAAAATTTAATCCCTATTGAGTTTAGTCAACTCACCTCAATGACACCCTTTCAGGACTTTATCAGCAAGACTTCCAGTTGTCGAATCATGACAAAATTGGTGGGATTTATTTATTCTAGCACTTCTTTATAATCTTTCCTTAAAAGTTACTTTGTGAGGTATATTTTGTTATGAATAGGTAACTCCTAATTTTTACATTCTTATTCCGCATATTTATTTTTAGTTTATATTGTTATACTATCTAAATATCACTTGTTAGACCTGTTTAACCCATGTTTTATTGAGCACTGACATTTAAATAAATGTGTTAAGACTTTTGTAGCTAATTATTAAAAATTAAAGTAAAAACGGTAGGATGATTTTGTTTTTTTGGGTCAGGTCGTTCCTCGTTCTATCTCCAATCCTTTGTGGGTCATGATAGGAACCTTGGTAGGGGTGAATATTTTGAGAGAGTAGAAACAATGTACCTTTTTGTAAAATATGTGCAAAACAATGGTATGATCAGTTTTTGTCTTTAAGTGTTGTGAATTTGCAAAATAAATGATAAAAGTAGTTTTTCTTGAACATGAGCTTGTGTGGTATGTGAGTTGAACAAATTTTGAGGACAAAATTTTTATAAGAAGGGAAGAATGTAATACCCCCGAATTTTTATCACATTATGTATAAGATTATATAATGATGATGTTTAATAATTTTATTGGTTGTTGAAGATATTGATTGTGGGAATTATAATTGATCATTTTGTTTTGCTTTGGGATGTGAACTTTAGTGATGTTGCAGACGTCCGGATGCTAAGTATTTTGTGAGATTTTGTAGGGAATAGTTTGATGAACTTCCACAAGTGAAAACCTATCTTTGGAATGGACGTTTGACATAAGTATAAATACTAGAAAAAGGAATGACGGTCATCTGCACTATTTGGGTAACCATCTACATGTGAAATGTTGCTTCTAGAGTCTATGTCAGGAAGGCAAAATATATGGTCTAGACTGGGTGACCAGCTTAAAGAAAATTAGTGCCACAAATTGAAATGCGGTCAACCAATTATGAGGTTGCGGTCATCTGGTTTAATGTAAAATAGATTGTCACGGAAGGCTAGGTTTCTACAGCAGATGGCTAGTCGCCCACAGAAAGGAATATTTCATATTAGATTTCCGTGAATATATGAGAGCAGTTGACCAGATGTATGGTGCAGTTGACCGGGAATACAAAAAGTGATGCACTAGCGGAAAGGGATTAGAATATAACCTGAAAATATGTCTTTGAACTGTTGAAGTTATGAATAAATCAAATGAGAAAATCTATAATTTTAGGGTCGATAGACCGGTTGATGCTGTGGTCGCGTTACTCGTCTGAAAAACAAACAGATTCGACTTTTGTTCGGCGGTCGACTATGTGGTTGAGGCTGCGAATGATCTACTCGACCGAAACTCCAATTTCCTTATTCTGGCCGATATTTACTTTTGGAAAGTGAACTTTGGAAGCTAGTATCTCCTTTGTTTTAAAATCTTATGAGCTGAAATTTAGATCACAGTTTCTTGAATTAATAAGGAAAATAACCATTCAAGAACTTTGCAAATATCATTCAAGAATTAAGAAATATACTAAAAATGCTCCAGGTGGTTGGATTTAACAAATATGGAAACTTGTAACATCCGAATGGTTGCTTTGCTGATGATGACGCCTCTTGATTGTTAGACACCACTTCTCAAAACCTTTCCTTAATGAGTAGGGTTGTAGATGCCAATAAGAGAACTCACCAAACTCCAAATGAGCTCAATCTTGTGATATGACTTACACAAGAATACTTTGGATGCGACTCACCAAAGTGTTTGAAAAAGGAATCTTTCCAGTTTCGAAATAAACAAAAGTTTTTTGTATTCCAAACTCAAGTGTCTAAACCATAAGCATTAGGTAGCTTTATATAGCCAATTACAAAATATAAAATAATAATAAACTAATTAAGTAATAATAACTCTAACCGGTTCATAGAATAAGTTATCTGATTTTCTACTTAATAGAAACTTACTTAATTAACTAAAAGAAAATTAAATTAATATCTTTCTTTCTTCCACTCCAAGTCTATATGTATTTGGTAGCTAATCCATATTGGTGCTTAGCCATTTGGATGGTTTCCATGTAGAGATTTCCTTGGTCTCCAAGCTTGGACACTTGAACTTTCCTTATTCTTTGCTCTCTATTCTGTGGGCCTTTGACATAGCAAATGAACTTTGACTTTAGTCATTCAACCCATTCTAGAAAGCTTAGAAAGTCAATTACAATCTTTAAGAAGTACTCATTTTGAAATGATGTCGTTTCAAATGCCAAAATAGTCGGACAACTATCAAAGGTGAGAAAGTTGACAATTTTGGAAAGTCTTTCCATTTCTCTTTCATTGCTCTTGAACTTCCACCTATGCTTGACCTTGAATCTTTCCATGATATTATTTGCAACTTGATTAATGATAGAGTTGACTCATAGTCAATCATTCTCTCGGGGTTGAAAATGATTCGACCTCAAATCATATTTTGTGTCACCATATTCTTTATTACCATAAAAAGAATAATCATCTTGGGCTATTATCTTTGCCATATCTTCAAACTTTCCATGAATGTAATAAGGAAACATATATTGTTTGATGTAGCCAGCTAATGATATTAAGATTTCCATAAATATCTTTCCATGTTTGAATAATAACATGGATACTAGATTCTCCCTCTTCGTCTTCGAGTTAGAAATAGTGTAGACCACAATAAGGATTGTCATAAATATAATCTTGAGAACCCCTTTAAGTATGTGTGGCCAAAGAATAATCTCTTCATAATATTCCTTAATCATATCAGGAGATGTGTCGTGGGCCTTGAGAGTTGCACCGGCTATAAAATCTTTATGAATGAAATAAGAAAATAATTCTTGTATGATGTAGTAGGCCAATAATAGTAAGTTATTCATAAACAACTTCCCATAATTGAACAATAGCTTAGGAATGTCGTGGATACTCCTTTGCAATTCCATGATTTCCATAAAAAATAGTTTTGAGAATACCTTTGAGTATATGTGGCCAAAGAGTTATGCTTTCATAGAATGTTGAGTTACCTTTTCCTTGACATGGCTTCCTAGGAACCCAACAAACACTTTCCTTAGGATTGATTTTCGAATTTCATGAGTTGTCATACCAATTTTGCCATCTTTGGAAACAATATCTTTGAATTGAAGCATTGGCCACTAGTTTCACCTTTTCCCTTTTACCATCTTTGACTGAAGAATGACAATTTGAATATCCATCATGTTCATGCTATGGTAACTTCCAACATGGATCACTTATACTTTCCATATCACATATCACTATATTAGTAAGACTTTCGTAAGAAAATTTAGTTTAAGTTTGGTTTACCTCAATGTCTCTTGCATCATTTAACCTACTCAAACTTTCCTTAAAATCCATGGAAGATAAATTTGTGTAATTTTTTTCATCTTTAATTGAAGGACATACCTTTTTCTCGTGTAAACTTAGGTCATGAACATTGTGGTCCTTATCAATATGCCCCCAAAATTTGTGATTGAGGCTATGCATTAATATCTCCAAGCTATATCCTTTAACTAAAATCAACGGAACCATGTTAGCACAAATCTTCTCATCAATGACTAAATAACAAACCTTGTTCACGTTAGAGCATTGGATATGGAAAGTTTGCTCCTCTTGTGTTGTTGTTGTCAAGTAGTCAAATTGATCTTCTATGGTTTCGGGTACTTGTTCTTCTTTACATTCTTCCTCTTCTATTAGACATTCTAAAGATAGTAGTGGACCCTCTTCGGCTTAAATAATTTCTTCTTCAATTTGCTGAAGAGTATATTCTAATATCTCGTCATGGTCTTGTGCTTGTAAGGTCGGAGTACCAAATATATTTCCTTCAAGTTGATATAACATGGTACTAATTTTATCGAGTTGAGATTGTATACTTTCAAAAGATTTCCGATATCTTGTGATTGGTGGTTGTGAGGGTGGAGCATCCTCTTGTCTCATAAGTGTCCTCATCTCAAACCATGTTTTGATGTCATCTTCCCCATATTCTCTTAGGAAGGTAACCATATTATTCCACCATTTTGAAGCTCTTCTTGTAAGCTTTGAAGAAATAAGCCTTGCCTTAGCCTTTTCTGAAAAGTAGGATTTTTGAAAAAATTTCTTAACTTCATCTTCCCAATCCCAATAATCTTTGGTATAGTCTGAACCGCTAAAAGTTGGGATAGTAGACTCTAAGTCTTCCTTGACCAAGTATAAACTCCATGAGTAGTTTTGGGCCCTTGTCATTGTGTAAAAAATAACATGAATTAGTAGTACATTTTATCTCTAATACCAAATGATGCACCAGCGGAAGGGAATTAGAATATAACATGAAAATATGTCTTTGAAGTGTTGAAATTGTGAATAAATCAAAGGAGGAAATCTGCAGCTTTGCGCTTGATGCTGCGGTAACGTTACTCGTCTAAAAAACAACACAGATTCAACTTTTGTTTGGTGGTCGACTATATGGTCGAGGATGCGCACGATCTACTCGATTAAAACACCACTTTTCTTATTTTGGCTGATATTCACTTTTGGAAAAGTGAACTTTGGAAGCTATTATCTCCTTCATTTTAGGAGCTTTTGAGATGAAATTTGGACCACACTTTCTTGAATGAATAATGAAAAGAACCCTTCAAGAACTTTGGAAATATCATTCAAGAATTAGGAAATATACTGAAAAAACTTCAGGTGGTTGGATTTAACAAATATGGAAACTTGTAACCTCCGAATGGTTGCTTTGCTGATGATGACGCCCTTGATGGCTGGACACCACTTCTCACAATCTTTCCTCAATGAGTCGAGCTGTGGATGCCAATATGAGAACTTATCCAACTCCAAGTGAGCTCAATCTTGTGATATCACACACAAGAATACTTTGGATGCGACTCACCAAAGTGTTTGAAAAAGGAATCTCTCCAATTTTGAAATAAGCAAAAGCTTTTTGCATTCCGAACTCAAGTCTCTAAAACATAAACATTAGATGGCTTTATATAGCTAATTACAAAGCATAAAATAATAATAAACTAATTAAGCAATAATAACCCTAATCGGCTCATAGAATAAGTTGTATAATTTTCTACTTAATAGAAACTAGGTTAATTAACTAAAAGAATATTAAAATAATATCTTTCTTTCTTCCCCTCCAAGTCTATATTTATTTGATAGCTAATCCATGTTGGTGCTTGGCCACTTGAATGGTTTCCATGTAGATATTTCCTTAGTCTTTAAGCTTGGACACTTAGACTTTTTTTATTCTTTGCTCTCTATTCTGTGGGCCTTTGACATAGCAAATGAACTCTAAATTTACTGATCCAACCTATTCTAGAAATCTTAGGAAGTCAGATACAATCTTCATGAAGCACATGTTTTGAATGGATGTCATTTTGAATGCCAAAATAGTCAGACAACTTTCAAAGGTCAGATAGTGAATAGTTTTGGAAAGTTTTTCCATTTCTCTTTCATTGTTCTTAAACTTCCACCTATACTTGACCTTAAATCTTTCCATAATATTATTTGCAACTTGATTAATGATAGAGTGGACTCATAGTCCATCAAAAAGTCACCTGAAAACTGACGATGTGTCACAATTTAAAAATAGAGAAAATTGATTACTCAGCATTAAAGGGGTTATAAAGTGACACTTCATGCTTCTATGGGTTGAGAAGTATGAGAACATTCATTTATATTGTGAAGAAGGAGGAAAAACAACCGTGAGAAAGGATTGTGAAGAAGGAGGAAAAAGAACCATGAGAAAGGGGAGAAAAAGGAAAATTCTTGGAAGTGCTAGTTTGCCATCATGCTACATCACAAGAAACAGTTTAAGTGTTCAATCAAGGATGTGTTATTTATGTTAGAAATTAGGTTATGTACATGATAAAAGTTTGTTTGAAGATATAATGATTGTTTTGTGATAGAAGTTAGAAAGTGTACATGTTTATGATAATGATATGAGGACATGTTTTTGTGATAGAAACAAGACTTCTTGCCTTGTGAGTACTTTGATTAGATGATATGTTGTATTGTTATGAAGTAATATGACATTTGTATGTATCCATGTTCATGTATCATGGTTTTACAAGGTAGATTACAAAAATGTTTTATATGCACATGCTTTGAATAAAGTGAATCAAAGTAAAGAAAACAAGAAATGATGAGTTAGCCGAAGTTCACCACTCATCTCTAATTGTTAAGAGAGGGTGTGATAGCGGAAGTTCAATGTTCTCCCTAAAGAATAAAACAATCTAATTTCACCACTCATTCCTATGCTTAAAAATTGTAGAGTTGGCTGAAGTTGACCATTCTTTCATAAATGATACGAAAAAGAAAGAAAACAAAAATGAAAATGTTTTAAGTATAATGAATCTCATGTTCATACTGCATTGCATTCCTTACTAAGCATTTGCCTTATAGTTCACTTCTTGTGATGTAAGTAATTATGTTAAAGAAAGAAAGAAAGGACAACTAATGAAGGATTTACACGATGAGGATATTGTGTTGGTTGGGATAAATGGTAAAAGAAAGAAAGATGGTTTTATTTATGAAATTGTTTTGTACAATGTAATCTTCAAAAAATTTGAAAAAGAAAAGAAAATTTTATTATAAGTATTTTCCCTTTTTTTCGTTTAAATGAATTAAAAGAAAGTCTTCCACAATACGTTGTTTTGAAATTAAAAGAATAGGAGAAATGAGGCGAGTGCAAATGCAAACGCAAACGTGTTCCCTTCTGTGGATATGTTCCTTATCATAATACGATGATGTTTCCTTCTCGTTACTTATCTGTTGCAGATGCATTTCCATCCGCGAATACATTCCTTATCATATTACGACGACATTTTCTTATCATTACTTAGCTACCGTGAACCCATTCCCTTTTACTGATATATTCCTTATCATAATATGACGACATTTCCTTCTCATTACTTATCTGTCGGGGAAGCCTTCCCTTCCACAGATTCGTTCCTTATCCTAATACGACGTCTTTCATTCTGTAGACACATTCTCTTCCGTGGACTCATAAACTTTCGCAACCTCAGTGTCTGTCGTAGACATATTCCTTAATATCCATTCTTAAATCAAAACAACAACATTTCTTTTTTGTTACTTACCTGCCGCAAACACGTTCCTTTCTACAGACACCAAATTTTCACTAATACCCTTCCTTCCGCGAACATGCATCCTTTGCTCAAATATCCACAGACACCCATTTTTACATTGAATTGGTCGACTGCACTATTCTCTCATGGTAGTCTGCTCCCTACTATATGTTCTATTTTTAACCAATTCTCAAACATTGTTAATACTTCATAGAATTTTCACTCAAAATAGTAATACTCATTCATTAAACCTCCATAATATTACACAATAAAACTACCGAATATTACAGTTTTTCAACAAAGTGAGCACAACTTTGCCTTCTTCAAATAAGTAAGGAGACTTTCTAGAGAGCTCCTTGACCATTCACAACATTGGCCTCAATTATTGAGTCAAATGACCAAATTGCCATTATTGTTTTCATTATTTACACTTTAAGCTACTTGTTTAGCTTGACATGTGGCACCACAAAATTAGTAATCACATTTTGTTACATGACATCATAAATATATATCTTAGAAAACTTTTATTCTCAAAGAGCATCTTTAAATTCTCACTTGATTTATCTAAATTGATCATTTATCAAAAATTGTACATAAGTATTTCATACGCTTAATCCAACTTCAAAATGATATAAGTTTGGTTACAGAACTCCAAATTACACAATTCAAATGCCAATCTTTTTCTTAGCATGTCCACTTCATCACCCAAATATTTCATAAAATTCCATTAATATTTGTACATTCAACAAAAAGAGAATGTTCAAACTATTCGGAGAAAACAGTCTACACACAAATCCATTTTATGTATAACTATGTATTTTACTTTTAATCATGCATATTTATCACTTTCATTTTGGCAACCTGTCTTGTGATGGTAAGGATGACCCAAGTGAGGATCTGACCCATGCCAGTTGGGGTGCACAATCTCACATCATTTGAATGAATGGAAAACGCCTAGTTTATAAGTTATATTCTCCTCCCTATTTAGTACAATATGTTTTGAGCTAATACCAAGAATAAAATCATGCAGACTTTGGCCCAAAACAGACAATACTATACTGGGAGGATTGAAGACATTATAAATAGTATCAAAGTCAAAGTACAACTGCAAATGTGGCCGACGAAACCATCAGACCCTAAAGGGAGGGAGGTTATGGTACCTCACTCTATGATAGCAAAGATGATCTAAGTGAGGGTTCAGTCTACGCTAATAAGGGTGCACAATCTCATATCGCTTGGGAGAGTGAAAAACACATGGTTTATAAATTGAGTTCTCCTCCTTACCTAGTATAATACATTTTAGGTTAACCTCAAGAATGAAACTGTGAGGAATTTGGTTCAAAGCAGACAATATTATACCGAGATGACTGAAAACTTTATATACATACGTCACATATACATCATTTATATGTATAAAAATATTCAAGACATTACAAATAATATCACAAAAATGTGATACAATGACATTAGCTATTTCAATGTACATATTATTTGAAGTGGTTTTTTATAGAATTTAAAAAGTACTTTTCTCTAGATAATATTTTTTTAAATTAGATATTATTAAATACTTTGGGAAAATTACCTAGAATGTTTCTAAAAAATGTCCTAGAAGAGAATGGTCCAATTGCAAACTCTTGAGAGTGAATGGTCACTCTGTATGTTAGGGGTGGGACAGTTTGGTTCTAAATTAGACTTGAACCAATTTGGTTTGGTTTTTCATTTTAGAAAACAGAAAATTGAACCGATGAATTATAAAACCGAACCTAAAACCATTGCTCGGTTTCGGTTTTTTCGTTTTGGTTTTCGGTTTCGGTTCGGTTTTTCATGATCTTAATTATTTTGCATTCGGTTCTAATATTCGGTTTTTACTCGGTTTTTCATCAGTTTTTAGAACGGTTTTAATCGGTTCGGTTCTTTTACACTGCACAAAATCTAAACTACAAAAATGCTCACACTCCAAATAGAATACAATCTCCACTTAAAAAATATTAAAACACTACTTATATCCTCCTTCAATTCTCGAGACTTCACATTGCACCTGTTTAAGCATGTTTAAAAGAAACAAAATCAGGTAATACAAAGTTAAGAGAATATCAAATATCAATCTTGGGTCGATATGACCTGAGAGAATATCAAATATCAATCTTGGGTCGATATGACCTGAGAGAATATCAAATATTATCAATCTTGGTTTGTTGATGATATAAACTCATTCAAATCTACAAAAAAAAAAAATTAAATTAGTAATAAAAATAAATAAATAATATTTAAAAACATTAATATTGATTAAACCTAAATATAAATAATTATATCTTTTCCATATTGTGTGACTTCTTCCAATGATTCATAAATATTATCTGAAGCTGTATTAGATAAGGAAACATTTAACCAATGCAGACATGTGTAACAACATTTAAAATACAAACATGTAAACAATAAAGTTCAAATTTATACAATTCATAACAAAATCTATAATTAGAGATTTAAGAGATTTCTCACAGCAGCCAATCATCCAGAGTAGAGTACAAATATATCAATGAAATTCAGATTTATCCAATTCATAATTAAAATCCAAACATGTATAACAATGAAATTCAAATTTGTACAATTCATAAGATCAAGTCTAAACTTACAAATTTAGAAATTTCTCACAACAAACAGCATATTACAGATATATCTAATTAATATCATATATGAAACAAAATGACAAATGAGACAGTTCATATTCAATTCAGAACATACCTCACCTGATCGAGTAATAAATTGATATGAAGCTAGGAACGACCTGTAGAACCAATACACACAACCTTATGCCAGAAGATCAGTTCGCACAATCCAAATATCAACATCAGTAATGAACTAACGACTGTCAACACAAGCAACAGAAAAATGACTTACAATGTGAAAACTTCACGGTGATCTTGGCCAGAGACAGTGAACTGTGAAGTGAATTGTGAAATGAACTGTGTAGTGTGTAGAACCAATACGCACAATGTCTGCAAGATCAAATCACACAATCCAAATATCAACATCTATTCCACTAGTTATACTACTACCTATGTTTAAAACTGTAATCAACTGATTAAAAAAAAAAGAGCATACTGTAATCAACCGTGCGATTGTCAACACAAGCAACATAAAAATGACTTACAATGTGAAGACTTCATGGTGATCTGGGGCAGAGACAGTGAACTGGGGCAGAGACAGTGAACATACGCACAATGTCTGCAAGATCAAATCACACAATCCAAATATCAACATCTATTCCACTGGTTATAGTACCTATCTTCAAAACTGTAATCAACAGATTAGAAAAAAGATCTTACTGTAATCAATCGTGCTAGTGGATCTACGATCGGATTGACGAACTGTAAGCCCGAAGGTCCGAAGGAGATGAACGTCGACACTCTACAGATGTGAGTGGATCTGTGATTGACGAACTAGAAGCTCGAAATTCTGAAGGAGATAAAGTTGTCAACACTCTACACAGTACAGATGCGAGTGGATCTGCGATTGACGATCTAGAAGCTTGAAAGTCCGAAGGAGATGAAGTCGTAGACACTCTAAAGATGCGAGTGGATCTACGATTGACGAACGAACGAACGAAGCCCGAATGATTGAATGAAGGAGATGAACAGCCGAGAGCCAACTACGAGTTTCAGAGTTTGCGTTTCAGCGATTGACGAACGAGCAAAGCACCAAAGGAAGGGATGAACTGCGTCTCTATAGATGTAGCCGTACGATTGCGACACTCGACAGATGAGACTTGAGAGCATTTTCTAGGAGAAGTGGAAGAGAACTGCACCATTTTCGTCGACATAATGGCGATTGACGAGATTTCAGCAGCAGCTTCTTGGAAGTGGAGGACATCAGGAGATTCAGGACAACTTTGAGGCTTGAGTCAGAGTCTTTGACAGAGACAGAGAGTAGTTCAGGACAAGTTTGAGGCTTGAGTCAGAGTCTTTGACAGAGTTGTACACGATGAACATGGCTCGAAGCCTCTAGTGAAAAACTGATTAAGTTCAGTTTACCCGAGTCTGCTCCTCACCCAACCGACACCGGAACCGTAGTAGTTGGTTCGGTTCGAGTATAAATGATTTTTTCCCTACATTAAAACCGAACCGACCCAAGCAAAAATGCTCGGTTCAGTTCGGTTACCCGGTTTGACCCAAATCGATTCCCACCCTACTGTATGTCAACTTCAGATGGTAATGACTCAGACCTATTGAATATTTTGGTGAATTTAATTTAAATATTATTTAATGAATTTTGTAGTATGTAATTTCAATTTAACCATGTTTCTTTTTTAAAAAAGTCTCCTACAATAAATATAAAGATAGTATTTTATTTTTCTCCTAAATACAAGAAATATGTGGTCCTTTTGGGTCATGACAAATACGTTCTTATCAAAGACCAAGTTTACGTTTACAGAAAGCATCCTTATCTGCACGAAAAACGTGTTATCAAATAATTGCATTACATTATTATCAATTGGGTAAGATGGTATTTCTACTCTAATTTTATTTAATAAATTTTAGATATTTATAATGTATTATACTTATTTTATTAATAAATAAAGTATACATAAATGTCACGTTATAATATAAAAATAAAATATAAATTAGAGTGCATACTTAATATGTTACGACCAGAAGGTAGATCCAGATAGAAATATCGAGTCAAATAACCCGATCTTCAAAAGGAACCCAATCGCTCAGCCTAAAACTTAATTTGCAGCGAAAAACTTAATCAAAATTATAACCATAGCTCACAAAAGATTTACCAAAGTTTATATAGTGATAAAAAAAATAATAAGATAGTGCAACAAACAACAAAAGAAAAATATTATTCAAAAAACAAAGCTTATCACATCCAATATAATATACAAACCAATAAATAATGAAAGAAAAAAAAAAATCCATGTGCAAAAAATAAAGAAAATAAGCATACAAAAGAAAGGAGGAGAAACAAACATGAAACTCCATAGCGATCAGATACTCCTGACCTCTACAGATCTTTACCTACGAAAAAGAGTCTTTTTAAGTCAATGACTAATTTAATACGGAATTCTATAGTATACCCAATACATGAGAAAACTAGTTTTATCATTTTGTTTTAAAAACTATTAGACAATTAAGGAAATATTATGCATGGATTTACATTTATCAAAGTCTCTTTTATCTGTTTTAAAACAAGCTCCACTAGCCATCCGTCTGTTGAATCTCGAAAACAATTTCATATATACATAGGTAGCTATATAGAAAATAGTGTCACTACCGTTTTCTATAGAAAAATAGCCCCAGTGAAACTAAGGTGAATCATGGTGTAACGACCCGGTTTTTCTCTTGTTTAAAATCCTATGAAATTTAAAACTTTTCTTTTCTTTTATAAAAACAGGAGAAGACTTTTCGTTATAAAAATCTTTTTTTCTGAACACTTTTTGAAAAACGTAGCGGAAGCATAAAACACATCATTTAAAATACAATATATAAACATTTTTACAATCATTTTCCTTTAAATGTTTTTAGCCTAGCAGAGCCACAAGATCCGCGCATGCAAATCTTTCATCAACTGCTTCTTAACTTGTTTTCCTGATATTATCTACATCAACAAGACTTAAACTATGAGTCTAACACTCAGTAAGTGATATAACATAAAATCTGAAATGCACATGTCATGCAACTTTTAAAATCCATTTTCGTTTTCTGTTTTTGTTTCATTATCTTTTTTGTTTCCTTTATCCGTTCGGTTGCTGGGCTCCTGCTTGTGGACCAACCTCACAACCTCGTTCCCACATGAGGGCAACCTCTTCACTATCCGAACTCACGTAGAAACATGGTCATTTACATTTATTCGCAGTCTCACTATAGTCTAGAACATTGGAGATATCATCGAACGAGCATATATACATCCTGTGGATCTAGCCTGTGCAGAACCGCCACCCATCCCAACAAAAATTTAAATACATCATCTTGTAGTTCTCCCAGACACCGAATCCCCGGCACCTGATCAGAACTGTCACTCAATTCTGACAGAGATGAGATACATCATCTCGTGGTTCTCCCAAACATCATCGTCACTAAACCCTCTGATCTCCAACGTCTGTTTATGTTTATTCACATTTCATTTCCATTATCGTTTTCTTTTTCAAAACCATGCATGAAAACCATTTGCGTTCGTTTTAATAACTATGATGCATGATGCTTGTAAATGCATATAGTATCTATCTTCTCTATGTAGGACTCAAAATATGCTTAATCTCATTATCACTATCTTTAACTCAAAACTAATAAACATGCCATTAAAAGAACCTATCCTATTAAACACGCAGCAAACATCAATACAATCCTCAAAACATGATTTCTATCAAATCCTATAATCTTCAAGCATAACTTCATATTAAATCTATAACTTAAAAAAAAAAACTTATTTCTAATAAACAGTCAACATACAACCATAATTCTTATGATGTAGGGTCTGAAGACCGAAGCACGTACGTATCACTTACCTGCGATCCGTAACGCGTTTCGCACCCTAATTTAATCTTCACAATACCTTCACAATAATAACATTCAATTATAAAACTCACAGTCCATTAATCTCAACAACATCAATACCATTATTCTCTATTCATCACATAATAGGATTTCATAATCCAAATACAACTTAATCACTAAACAGTTTTCATCCATTTATTTTCATCAACATCATAACCAATAAAAGAGTAACCTTCATTGACAAAACCTTATACTTACATTTTTCCTTCACTTCACAATTATCAAATTCATACATAACAGGTAGCATAAATTCTTCAACCGTAATCATCACCACTACAATTATAGAACATTACTTCCAACCAAACAACAGAGAGCATTATAAACCAACAGAGAACAATATCCAAATACATTGAACCAATTCCAAACAACAGTTTGCAACAGTCATAATCTTTTATCTCCTACTATTATTCTCATAAAAGTCCATAAATGTTGGAAAGAAAATCTTCATACTTGAAGAATACCCGAGAAGGAAGTCAACAAGGCACTGCTCCTTCTTCTTCTCCTTTCATTCTACTCCTTCACTGCCTTTTCCCTTTTCTCTCTTTCACTCTGCCTTACAATGTCTCTCTGACTCTTGGCTCTTCCTCTGAATCAAAACAACTCTCTCTTTCCCCCTTTTATTTCTCCTTCCTCCCTCACAATTTCTCTCGTCCATTTTGACTTCAACTGGAAATACATAACAACCCAATGACAGAGCACAACTCCGCAGTAATTCCCATCAACCTAAGATAGAAAAATAAGAAACCATATCAAAATCAACCCATTCACAACATCCGACATCCAAAATAACAACGATCGGCAATGGAGATCGAGAAACCAATGCACAAGGGACTTACCTCACACTGGCGCTAGAGAAACATTGCCCCTGTCATTCGCTTCACCATCCCCTTCAGTTCTGCCAATATTCGACTCGATTAGGCTCTGCAAAATCCAACCTCGCGGGAGCTCCGCTTGTTCCTTCCCTTGGGTATGGTTTTTTTTAGCCCTAGCACCGCAATTCACCAGGCAGTCGGCAACAACTCGACTCACTCGTCACACCCGCTTTGCGGGGAAGCTACTCGTTCGTCACACTCCTCCTCCGCGAAGCCAAGCTCTCTACGGGAACTTTGTTCTCCTTAGTCCTTCTTTCGCCTCTCCTTCTCTTTCTTTTCTCAAAAATGGCCGCAAGCCATTCTCCATTTCTCCCCCTCTTATTTTCAAACTAGACCGGTTCAAAGAATGAACCGGTTTAATCCCCCATCTTTACCTTTAATTTCTTCTTTATTTTATTTTCATTTACATTACTTTAAATTATTTAATTAATATATAGTTATATATATGTGCCAAATTTACGTATCCTATATTGATCGACCAACTCCAATTTCTTACTTATTCTAAACATCTCTGGACAATTATTGCTGGTCCAATAATCCTATTACACGTAATTAATTTCTCAATTATCCTTACCTAATTTCACTACGAGAAATTGGGGTATTACACATGGATCTTTGCACATCATATGCCCACAAGGCACGTGAAACAAATAAATGGTGATTGGTCATAGATCAGTCAATTGTGTATCGAAACCAAATGCTCGTAGGCACATAAGAGGAAAAGGATGACTGTCCAAAAACCAATAAATTTCATGTCCAACAAAATAATAAACACTCTAGACAAATTTAGGGATTTGAACCCAATGATACGTCATCACTGTCTCAATAACACCGCATAGAAACTAAACACCTTCACGCAACAAAAGGTGTAACAAACAAATGGCCAAAGCATAGCCCAAAACAATCGGAGTCCCATCCAACATATATATAAAATAAAATGAAATATCATGCATGCATAAAATAAACGTGTAAAATTGGTGTACATATAGTATAAAATTTGACATGTTATTGGATAGGGTACGTCAGGTTTTATTTGTGGTATTTCACAAAACAAGGATTTTGAAAACCATGATGCATATACATTATAGTAAAGAAACTCCTACTTCAATGACAATGGTTTCCTTTCCTACCCACAAAAATGATACTCTCGGGAAAATGCTTGAAATTGACAAAATCATCAGACCTTTAAATAATTTGACATCAAAATCTGAACCAAAACACTAGGTATAATGAATGGGTTCTAAATAGAGACTAGGAACCCAAACTAGAAAGAAATTACAAATGACCTCAAACTTCATCGACGCATATGTGTATCAGCAACAAACTTGAAAGTTTCAATCATATACGTTCGACTTTCTAAAATCTGTAATACTAGAAATTTAAGATTTATCTAATGTCAAACTCCTATGGACCCAATATGAAAATTTCTAAGTTAAATGACTAAAACTAAAGTTCTAAACCTCACATTGATTTACATGCTAAAAGACTAGGATGGAATTTTAACAAACAAAGGTCATGAGTGCATTCAACCCATAAAAACAAGCCAGAAAATATGATCTTTTAAGTATTCTATAATCTATCCAACATTGCAGTCAAACTTTCTAATAAAAGTCAAAGTTAATAGCCAATGGTTAACGGTCAAAGCACACATTACATGCCACGTTCGTTGTCAATGCCTAGCCAGTAGGTCAATGCACAATTAGCACCACATTAGCAAGTCAAATATGTTATGTTAATGTCAACACCATGTCACCAAGTCAAATCTGTAAAATCCTAAAATTTTGTTTGTATATTTTTTATGAGTAAATTTTTCACTTTGACCGAGTCAAATTTTTTTGTGTTGACTATGTCCCTGTTAAGTATCGTGGGTCATCGGCCACGTATGAAAGGGGTCTAGTCAATAACGTCGTACTCTTTCAGATCCATTTTAATTGTTAGTATGTTGTGAATAAAAAGAAATCAAATATAGTCATGATAGTTGGATGAAAGAAATTGGACATTCTGCTTGTTGGGTGATTTGTTTCGGCCCTCTATTGTTGATTTGAGATACTAGATCATATATTAATTTATTCCTCTTGCTGTGAATGGTTATGCTGATGGAAAGTTTAATTATAGTTGAAGGAAAGCTTAGAAAATTTCTGAGATAGATATTGTAACACCATGATAATATTTTTCCTATATACGCGATGTAATTAATTGTGGAATAATTAACATATTACATTGCGTATCGGCGCGTGTTTACATATAACTTGTATATATGGGGTAAATATTGTGGAATAATGGACATATGAAAAATTTGGAATGAAATACACAAAATACAAAATTCGGATGCAGGGAAAAATGCATCAATGACGATTTCGAATGCACGCGGACGAAGGTTGCATCCGAAATCGCATGAGATGCCTTCCTAGCATTTTGGGACGCAATAGGACGGAACACCCGCATCCCAATTCGCCCTTACCTCTAAACTCGACTCTTCAGACTCAAGCGAATGCATGCAGACACAATACTATTAAATCTGTCCAAATTTTGGACAGTTTTGGATGAATGCGGATTCATGCAGATTCAAGCGGACGCAATGGTTTTGAATCTACCCAATTTCTGGGCAGTTTCGAACACAGGATTCAGATGCCTTCCTGCATCCCAAAAAGCAAATTTGCTTGTATAATGTTGGATTTCAGACGAACATGAAGGTAACTGGATGCAGACCTGCGTCCGAAAAGCCCTGACCTGTGAATATTAGGGATTCAATAATAAAAATCCTTGTCGTTTTATCAATTAAATCGCATGCACTTGACACGGAGAAAAGCCCCAAAACGTGGACCGTGTCGATGCAAGGCTTTCCTCCACCCTGTCCCTATCCCTCTCTCTCTCCACGTAATGATTTAAGCCCCTTCTCTATCTCCTTCCCAATTCATTTCCCCCTACCAGCGAGAGAGTTTTCAGTGTGCGAGAGAGAAACTCGTCCAGTAGAAATTGTGAGTGACTGTGAGCTTGTGTGACTTCTTCAACGTAATACGTGGGTGAAGTGCGACTCTGTAAGCTGGGGGATTTTGCTGTCCATGTTTAATTTCTTCAACAAGGGTAAGAATTTGAGTAACGTCTTGGCCAGAGGAGGCACTAAACACAAGTAGTGTGTGTACGTGATGTTAATTTCTTTGTTGATTAATCTTCTGTCAATTCTCTACTGCCATGCAATGTTCTAATTGTTAGCTAAGTAAGTTGATAATGATTTTTGAATGCATAATGTTTACTGTTGGTCATGTTTGTTGCTGGAATAATGGTCTCTTAATCTGTAGTTTGCGTAGAATGATAAACTGAAGCATGAACAAAGTTAAGCATGAATGAGCTATGATTTCTTTCCCTTATGAAGATTCTATTCCAGCAAATATGTTGTGTGAATGTGTTGTTTATTACATTACTTGATGTCATGATAGATTCACTGTCTTGCTATTGCTAATGTTCAGATTTGTTTAATCCTGAGTAGGTGTATTACTAGAGTAAATTCGGTAATGATGAACATTAAACCATGTTTTGCTTCCAATGTAACTATCGTCAATCTGCTTGCTTACAATCAATCTATGTCATTAATGTTTAGTAATCTATCAAGTAGATTTTCACTTAAATGTTACATCCATGTCTACAAGCATGTACGTTCGCTATTTTGCCTATTCAATATTGGAAGCATGTTAGTCGTTGTTTAATTTCATCATTTAAAGCATGGTAATTCGTTGATATGATTTGCTGTATATTTTTCTCATTAGAAGCATGCTAAATTGTCATTTTCTTTTACTGCAGTTTTCTAAAAATTCAAGCATGATATTCATATTCGCTGTTTCAATTCGATGCTATAATTGTTTGTTTTAAATATTGATATTCAATGATGTGCGCTGTTCAATTATCGTTAATTGTCTTTGTATGTGCTATTCAATTATTGTCATTATTATACTGTATCAACATGCATCATCATAATAGAACCAAGTAGGAAGTGCCACTTTGGGGTGGTACTCATATGCATTACGTGAGGAAAATGTTAAATGAAATGAATGAAAGTATGAATGATGGGAAGTTAGGGGACGGAGGCCTAGTTCGGATCTAACCTGGTAGCTAGACTTACGCCCCTCCCTCGTAGGGAACAGGACTAGCTACAAATAGGAGGTTAGAAGCCGATCAAGACTATTCCCTCACACATGGGTTACCCCATCTTCTGCTCGATGTACAAGTAATGAATGAATAAATTAATGAACAAATGAATGAACAAAAGAACGAAAATCAAGAAAGATTGGTTTGGGGTGGTACGCATTCCAAGAAAAACTAAAGAAAGGCATGATCATATTGCATAACCCAATTTTTTACTGGGACTTTAGCCTCACGTCTTACTTGTGGTGTAGAAACAAGATGATAATACCAGGAGTAAAGGAGGGCGCATTTCTCGAGGGCTTGAGAGATATCTGGATGATTCGCTATTCGAGTAGAATTATGGCAAGAGAAAAAGGAAAGAATGCACTATTTTGAAAGGCTTTGTTAATGAACGTGTTTTGTAAAACCTTAACGTTTAACTCTAAAATCGTGTTTATTTATGTTTATGTTTTTAACCCTAAACTTTAAGGTTTCCACTTGACTCTGATTTATTTAGGCTCTTTAGATTTTCAGGTTTAAAATTAAGTTTTACGATCACCCGTTTGAAGTAAATAAAAAGAAAAAGAAAAATTTTCAAAGAAAATTAAAGAGAAAAGTAAAGAAAGTACAGTTTTTGACGTGGGGCGTCACAGTTTGTATCACAGCCATACTACTCTCATGGGATTCACTGTGGATAACCTAGACTCATTGGCAAATGCTCCTCTGACTGTAAGTTTTCGTTATGTTATTGAATTGTTCCTTTAAACTGATTACGCCATAATGCAGAAATGTATAGTTTTGTAAATGACTAAAATGTTTCCCCTAAATTTATTACCCCACTTTACAATGTGAAATCGTATAGGATTACAAATGGCTAGAAGGGGAAGAGGAGATATGCCATGTAACGAGGATGGGCTCCGAGCGCTCGATTAGCGAGAGGATCAAAGCTGAGATAAGGTTTTAATCATATAGCTGTGGCTGTTGAGCAGCAGTCTCAGTAAATGGAGTGACAGTCTCAATTCATGGAGTAGCATTCTGGTACATGGAGAGGTTTATGGGATAAGATCACGAAAATGGTAATGGGAATCAAACGCCAATACCAATTCAACTGGCCCAAAGAGAAGTCGGATGGGAAAAGTTCCAAAAACTCAAGCTCCCTATTTCAATGGGGATATCTCTGACACTACGGGGGCTGAGGAGTGGTTATGTTCCTTTGAAGATAAGTTCACATATGCAGAGGTTGGCGAGCCTGAAAGAGTTAAATGTGCCATGTATTTATTGACTCATGAGGCACGATTCTGGTGGGACACGATCAAGTCCTCTAGCAGCCCTCACCTAGAAGGATTTCAAGGAGCATGGGAAATATTTCGATCTCACTGTCCGAACGCAAAAGTTAATGGAGTTTATACTCCTAAGGTAGACAGGAACGGTGGGAGAGTATGCGCAGCTATAACACCCGAATATTTTAAGATTGGATAACCATCAGGGTATTACCACGAATGTTATGGAGTGTTAAGATGAGGAGTAATTCCATTACGTTTTCCCCGTATACACGATATAATCGAAGTGATGGAGTTAGAGGATATTACATGGCGTATCTATACGTGTATTTATGGGGGAAATGTTAAAGGATATGAGTTAAGTATGGAAAGATAAAGAAAAGTGAGAATTTTGGGTGTTGGGATGAGGTAAGGACGAGGTGTGGCATCCTAATGTGTATGGAGAGGAACTTTGGATGTATGCGGACGGACTTGCAAATGTGATGTGTCGTCTGCAAGTGCTTGGCCATGCCAGCATTAAACTTAGGACGAGTTGGAGATGAGATATCTCATCCTGACTTCACTATACAGTGGAGTTACGGACGAGGGTCCAGACGATGCGGACGAGAAGAGTGGCGTCTGCATCGACTCTGTTATGAACTTAGATAGTTTTGGACGAGTCTGAACGGCTGCGGACGAGTTGAAGTATCGTCCGCTTTGCCTCTGTCCAATTTTAGGACACTTTCATATGAAAGTGCTAACACTAGTACAGACGTGAAATGGCATCCGAACCTCACCTGCGGATGGTATAGACAAGGTGGGGACACGTTTTCCCATCTGAAGCCTCAAAATAACCTACAATAATTAGCCTTGTGGATGAAGTGCGAACGAGAACTATGTCCGCATGCGTCCAGAATAGCCCAAACCTACGAAATAAAATAAGAAGAAAATGATGGAAATCGTTGAATAACCCAATTTCCCGACATGAATCGACCCTCCCCTCTCCATGGACGACTAAGTCGCCCCCTATGCCGTAGCTGGAACCCTCCCCTGCCTCTAGCCATTCCCTCCTTGACCCTAGGGCACTCATGCTGTCTCTTCCCCTCTTCTAGGTAATAGCTTTCCATTCCTCTTTAATCTTCAATAATTTCTGCGTGAGTAAGAAATTCCAGAGGGAATGAGAGCAAGAGCTGCGAGCGAGAGTATCTAGTGAGGATGAGAGTTGAGTGAAATTGTAAGTATTGTGCGTGAGTGAAGTGAAATGAGGATGTGAGGTGTATGTAAATGTGAGTAATCTAAGGAGTTAGAGTGGGCTGAGAGCTTGGAGCTGGGAGCTGAAACTGCCGTGAAAGGAGAGCTATCCCTGAGTGATAAAGTCTTCAAAAATTGGTAAGGGAAATGGCGTGCTTTGGCCATTGAGGCCCTACACCACAAGTATGGGTGTGTGTGTTTTATGGTTGTTGTTAATTGATGTAGTGCAGGGATTTATAGTGTGAGATATGTGATTTTTCCTTTTATTGTTGAGCCTTGTTTTATTTCCTATTATGTGATAAAAATGCTTAGTTGAATGAATAGATAATGTGTTGAAGGAATGATGAAAGTTAAGGCATAAGAATGATGGATGTTAACTAACGGATGAGAAATGCTTAATGTTTTGTTAGTATAAATGGTAAGTAGGTTGATTTGTCTTAAAATGCTTACTGTTAGTATGAAGTAGTTTTAGTTAGATGATAGTTTCCCTCAATAAATTTCCTGTATATGTCCTTGATACGTTCTATAGTGTTTAGTTAAGTGTTGTGATGATTTTCATTGTTGTTATTATGCTGTAATTTGTAAAATGCTTTGATAGAAAAATGATGATTTAAAAGAAAGCATAGTAGGTAAAAGATTGTGTAAAGTAAAGTCTGAAAACGAGATACAAGATGATTGGATGTTTATATGCTGCATAGTTGTTGTTCTATTCTTTGAGCATGATTAGTTGACTGTCAAATTAATTAGGAAAGCATGTTGGTAAATGTGAGTAACTAAATAAGTCAATCAATTGTTTATCTTTACTGCTGAGTAGTCTCTAGTTATTAATAATGGTTATTGAGAAATAGAGAAGTATGGACTAAGAGAAAGAATGAGTAAGAATGTGATAGAGGTAAGAGTTTTATTTTGTTGATTAAACGACTAATGCTGATAACTTTTATAGTATGTCCTGTCATTAATTAGTCGTTTGAATTTCCTAATTCTAGTATGTTTGTGAGCATGTCAACCAAGATAGTTAACTAGCAAAGTATTTAAATTAATTAGCATGTTAAGCAAATAGAATTCAAGTTGTAACCATCGTAAGAGCATGTTAATTAATTGATTAAAGAAATTTAATAGCTTGAGCATGTAACTAACTAAGTATGTTAATCAATTAGTGACATGTAAATCAACTAAGACAATTCGTTAACTTGAGCATGATAACGATCCAGCATGAGAAGTTAAAGTAATTGCTTGAGCATGTAAGTAATTAAGATAACAATTCCATGCTAGTTGGGCATGTAAATTGGTAATTGATAGTCGAGCATGTAATTAAATAACTAGTTTCGTATTTGAAATCGGTATTCTTGGATGTAACTAATAAAGGCTTTTGTTATTGTCTTTTTGATTGTCTCTTATATTGAATGTTTTACCTTCTTTTACACACGCTCTCAGTTATATGTGCAATTTTAATTACAGTTATTTCCTTCTATTATACGCTTTACTTTCTTTATGTGCACTTCAATTATGATGAATGTTATGTAGTAAATCATCATGCATCATGATAGGTTGAGAATGTATGAACATACATCATGTTAATACAGACTAATAGGGAGTGTCACAGTGTGGTACGCAAGCACGCATAAGTGAGGTAAAATGTTAAGAAACGTAAAGAAGAAGAAGGGAATTGGGAGAGGATGGGTAGCAGATCTAATCTGCGATCTAAGCGTAGCCCCTCCCTCATAGGGTACGGGAGTTCTAGATGCGAGGAAAAAGCCTAGATCTAACCACTATGCCATTGCACGAGAAAGACCACTCAATTCCCGCTTGAAGTACGAGTATGGAATAATGAAAGAACAGAATATTAGAACGATGGATCCCAAGGAATCAAAGAAAGAAGAAGTAAAGTAATAAATGGATTCATGACTTAATAAAAGGATCGGTTTGGGTGGCCCTCATTCCGAAAGGACTAAGAGTGACATTCATATGCATTAGACCCTTTTTCTTTACTAAACCTTCGGGCTTACAGTTGCTTGCGGTGTAGATGTAGGTATTGCACATAGAGAAAATGCATGGACTAGAAGTAGCAAAAGATAAGTCAAGATAAAGAACGAACAACAGCAAGCAGGGATAATGGATTCGCACGCTCAAGGGAGTTTGTGGCTGGCCAGGCATATGAAAATGGGTAAAAGAGAAACGGTTTTTAATTAAGTTTAATTTTCAAAGTTATAATTAAATTAAGTAGCAATTTGTATAAAAAGTAGTATTTCAATGGGTTAGTATCCCCTCTTCAAATTAGTATATTTTCATAATGCTTCCACTATGTTTTACAAAACGATGATTTTATTTACGCTTCCACATAGTTTTGTTAACTCGATTTTATAAAGAGTTTAACGAACGATTGGTAGCGATCCAGACTTAGGCGCTCTCTAATTTGGTTTCAAAAAGAAATTTTAAATTTTCACGTATTTTCAAGGAATTACTAAAATCTGGGTCGTTACAGCTGCGGTTTGAACCATTATCCCATTATTCCCCTTACTTGGTGGTGACGGAAGAACACAGTCCAACATTTTATGCAAGGGCTGAACTTTGAAGTATTAGGAGTCATCGGGGCTGGCACTGAGGGTGTCACCTATTCTAAAATCGTGACAAGAGCCCTAACCGTGGAAGGAGTGAAGTTTATGGCAACTAGGCAGAGGGAAGCTAGCCAGAGGGTGTGGAAAACAAATTCTAACCAGCAGTCGCTAGGTGGTCCATCAATAGGTCGGGGTTTTAAACGACCCTCTCAGAGTGGAGCACAGCAGAGGACGGATAAATGACCAATGACATAGGTGCCTAATGCCCCTCAGCTTATTGCCTATCCAAAATGCAAAAAGGTGCATTGTGGTGAATGTCTATCTGGCTCAGAAAAGTGCTTTTCGTGTGGGAAGCTGGGCCATGTTGTCAGAAAGTACCAAAAATCGGCTCGGGGGATGAGGAGGAGTGGCCCCACAAGTTTTTGCTATGTGTGGACCCAATCATGACGACAAGCAGCCAGCAGTTGTACCAGGTACACTTAATTTTATGCAAGAATTATTTATATGTGATACTAATTACATTCCCTAGATGAATTTGGAAATCTTACCTTTGAATAAGTTACCTAATCCTGACAGGGATAATCTATGTTAATAAATGTGCCGCTTATATCCTATTCAACTTGGGTGCGACGCACTCTTTCATTTCAACAAAATTCTGTGAACGGGCATATTGTTTCTCCAGCAGCGTAAATTGTACACGTCGCGTGATATTGCCTTTCGGTGACAGTCTAATTACCGATGGAATCCTCAAGGCTTATACAGTGGAAATAAATGGCCGTTCATTTCGAGCTGACTTAAATATAATGGACCTAAAAGAGTATCACGTTATCATTGAAATGGATTGGCTATCCACGCGCCACGCGATCATCCATTGTAAGAAGTGATAAGTCTGCTTTTGCTCTCCGGGTGGCAAGATGCACATTTTCTGGTGGACCAAAGAAAAAGGAGAATTGCCCATCATCTCTACCCTCAAGGCGGACAAATTACTGAGGAACGGATGTGATGGCTTCCTGGTAAATGTTGTAACGACTCGGATTTCTTAACCATTTTAAATTACATTATTAAGTACTAAAAACAACGAGTTTTGGAGTCAAAAAAACTTTCTGTAAGAAAAAACAATTCTTTAATAAAGGGTTTATCAGAGTGCAAAATCCGATCGCTACCAAAAGCTCATTTTTATCTTTTCTTGAATAGTGAAGAATTACCATTTATGATTTATGGAAGCGATAAAAATTCGTTCTTAAAAGTTGTAGAAATGTAGCTAAATAAGACATCCAATTTACGAAAAGCAAGAAGCTATTACTAACATTTTAGTGGAAAAACAAACTTAAAACATGATTTAAGAAACCAAAGTTTTGAGTTTCCAAATAGGCTTACATAATATTCCGAGTAATATTCAAGTGATGGCAATAAGGGAAAATTAACGTTCGTAAAGATAAAACAATTCTACGTTAGCCCTTACAAAATTCCTTTTTCCTTTACTTCATTGAAGCCGCACTACTACTCTGCTTGGCGTCTTATCTGGACCTACCGCAAGCTCCACCGGAATGGCCTCCTCTAGAGCTCCTAGCATAATTACTTCATTACCAACACCACAAGTAAGGACGTGAGCTTTCACCCAGTAAGGAAATAAGGGAAATCAATTATGCATTTCTCTCTTTAATTCTTCTTGGAATGGGGGGCCACCCAAACCAACTCTTTCCATTATGTTCGTTCTTCATTCGTTCTTTACTCGTACATCGAGTTGGAGATTTGAGGGTTCTTAAGGGATGGAATAGTTGACCGGACTTCACCCTTTACTTGCAACTAGGTCCCCATTCCCATTGAGGTTGGGGACTTCGCCTAACTGCGGACTAGTTCTACTACCCATCCGCCCTCTAACTCCCTCTTTCGTCCACTTTCCGGCGTGTCCCACCTTCAAGGGTCCTTCCCTTCCGGCGTATCCTGCCTTCAAGGTTTCTTTCCTCCCGACGTATCCCGCCGGGAGGGTTTTTTAGGTGATGGGCGTATCCCACCCTTTCCAAACATTCTCGTTCTTATCATTTTCCTCACTCATGCATGTGGGTACCACCCCGAAGGAGTACCCCATACTTGGTTTCTATTATCATGGACACATCCTAGCATTTCCAATTTAACTAGCACATATACAAAAGCGGATGAAAATACTTGAGAGGATTTCATAGTAATAACAGAACGAGTAATAAAGCGTGCTCACATGAAACAATTTACAAAAACATGTAACATATACTAACGAGACAGCAGAAATATATTTTTATTCGAATATAGCAGTGAAGATTAGAATGACTAGGCACACTTAAGTCGAATGTAATAGCGAAAGTCGTAATTAACTGGACATGCTTTAATCAAGTGTGATGGCGAAAATCGTAAATATCTAAGCATGCTTTGATCGAATGAACTGACACATATCGTAAATAACTAAGCATGCTTTTAAAGGGAATGTAGCAGCGGGAATTACGAACAACTAATCATGCTCTTTCGCAACAATTAACATAGTAGAGAAAAATTACTAATCATGCGTGTGATTGGCTAATAAAACAATGGTAATACGTCTAACTTCATAACGCTATAGAACATGCTTGTGAACAATTAATACGACAACGAACACTAACAAGTTAAATAGCAAAACATGCTTTTAATCTACTAATCAACCACAACATAAGTAACAAAGGGGAATAGTGGATATATCTCTAAATCGATAATACAGTAGCGAGAAATAGCAAACGAAGCAACAATCATATGCTTTTTATCAACTAAAACCCAACAACAACAATAGACACTACACATGCTTTTATTTGGCTAATATAGTGGAACCTAATCGTAAGTAGAACAACGAAATATGCTCACAAATCATGCGTATTAGATTATAACATATAGCAGTAACGCAAATCGAACAAAGGTAGTAAACAGGATTCATGGCGATAATATACCGCAGCAACTATTGACAACAGGTAAAACGTGTTTCTTAATGACTACAAGCAGCAAAAATAATTATTAGCGAATAACATAATGAATAACATGCTCTTCTATCATCAAAGAAAATTTGCAGTAATGGTTAACATCGTGAGTAGCTAAAACATGCTTCTAAATGATGAAATAACAACAAGAATGGCGATAACGAAATAGATACAGTCAGGCTTTTCGAATGTCTACAACGTCCACAAATGTTACATCAAACAAAATGGTAAACATGAAATGATTAATCTATACATATAAGCTACCAAATGAAAGGCTACATATAAATGAAATCACAATTAATACCAACACTAGCAATCCATTAATCATCCATCCATACTCCTCATCTCCTTTGAACATCATTTCTTTGGTTCATTCTAGCTTAGTCAACATTTTCATTCAGTAGAAACATTTAACACAAATGGAGCACAACAACCAGCAAGGCAAATTAAGGAATAACGTAAAAGTTAAATCACATAACAAACAACTACACCACAAAACCAAAAGGGCACTACTAAAACTGTGGAACTATACAATAACAACAAATCATTCACACAACGTATACTTGGGTGTAGGGGTTCCTCAAGCCAACGATTACCTCATATCCTTACCCTTGAAGTCAAACCTTCACTCTGACAGCAGCTCTCCTTCCAAGCAGCAGCCTCCAAAACCCCTTCAGGAGAAAAACAACGAAGAAGAGGATGAGGGAGGGCTGGATAAAGTAGACCCTCCTTAGGGAAAAGTGGTACATGTGGCAAAGGAGTTGCAGGGAACATCCTCTGCTGGTCGGGATCGTGGGGGTGAGGTTGGGTGTCCCGCGTTTCTATTCATTGAGTGTCATTTTCGTACTGATTTTAAATCAGTACTTTCGCTGTACAGTGAGGATTCGAATGAGTGGATGCGTCCAAATTCTGCTTGCACCGTCCAAAATCAGAACTCGGATGCAAACATGACATCCAAGATGTCGTCCGCGTCGTCCGAATTCGTCCAGAATTCAGACAGATTCAAATGCACAACATCCACTTCGTCCGAGATGTCATCCACGTTGTCCGAATTCGTCCAAAATTTTAACAGATTCAAATGCACAACATTCGCTTCATCCAAGATGTCGTCTGCATCATCTGAATTCTTCCAGAATTGAGATAGATTCAAACGCACAACGTCCACCTCGTCCGAGGTGTCGTCCGCCTCATCCGAAAAGACCAAAAATCCCATTTTCTTCACATTTTCAACTAGATTTTCATCCGAATAACTCCCACGAATTTACAACTCACCACTTAACGTATATAGAGATGAGTTGTATCATAAAATTTTACCTCCAAGGTTTGATTACATCATTTAACGAAGAGATTTAGGATCGGGTTGTTACAAATGTGAATGACACCAGTGCAAATCCTGAGACTAAGATGGAGGATGTTGCAATAGTTCATGACTTCCCAAATGTTTTTCTCAACGATCTTCCCAGTTTTCCCCCAGACTGTGAGATCGAATTTGAAATCAACCTACAGCCTGACACTGAACCTATCTCCAAAAACCTATATTGTATGGCACCAGTCGAATTACAAGAGTTGAAAACTCAATTGGAGAAGCTGATCACTAAAGGGTTTATTCGCCCAAGCTTTTCTTCTTAGGGCACACCAATGTTGTTTGTCAAAAAGAAAGACGGTATGATGAGGATTTGCATCGATTACAGAGAACTGAACGAAGTAACAATCAAGAATAAGTATCCTCTGCCAAGGATTGACGACCTATTTCACCAATTATGCGGTACCCGAGTATTCTCAAAAATTGACCTCCGCTTCGGCAACTACCAGTTGAAGGTCAAACCAGATGATGTGCCTAAAACTGCATTCCGCACCAGGTACGGGCACTATGAATTCCGGGTGATGTCATTCAAGTTGACCAATGCCCCTGGCAGCCTTCATAGACTTAATGAACCGAATCTTCAGAGACTATCTAGATAAGTATATTATCATCTTCATTGACGATATTCAGGTTTATTCTCGATCGGAGGCGAAACATTGAGAACATCTCTGGATGGCTCTATCTATTCTCGTCTAGCATCAATTATACGCAAAATTTTCTAAGTGTGATTTCTGGCTGAGCAAGGTTGGATTTCTTGGCCAAGTAATCTCCGAAGATGGTATCTCCGTGGACCCGACAAAGGTACAAGCATAGCCGATGAATGTCAGAGATGTAAGGAGTTTTCTGGGTTTGGCTGGATATTACAGGCACTTTATCGAAGGATTCTCTAAGATCGCTCTGCCACTTACTAGTCTGGCAAAGAAAAATGTCTGGTTCTGGTGGTCCAGCGATTGCGAGAACAGTTTCCAAGAATTGAAGCGCACGGAAAAGTTCTGGTGGTCCTGTACTGACGTTGCCTGTAGAGGACGGTGACTTTTGTATCTACAGTGATGCGAACTCAGTGGAGTTCTTATGCAACATGGAAAAGTTATTGCTTATGTGTCCCAATAGCTTAAGCTCCATGAGCAAAATTATCCCACGCATGACCTAGAGCTTGCAGGAGTTGTCTTCACCCTTAAGCTATGGAGGTATTATTTATATAGGCAACGCTGTGAAATCTACTCTGATCATAAAAGTCTCAAATATATTTTCACGCAGAAGGAACTAAACATGCGTTCATGACAATGGCTTGAGTTTGTTAAAGACTATGATTGCGAAATCAAGTATCATCTAGGGAAGGCCAATGTGGTTGCGGATGCACTCAGCCGCAAAGTTGTCATGATGAGCGTATTATGTGAAGAAATGTCTTCTGGACTTCAAAGAAACTTACAAGAACTCGATATGCAAATGATTCCAATGCCATTGGAAATGATATTTTCAAAGTTAACACTAATGCCGTCTATTCTGGAGCAGCTTAAAGAAGCTCAGCATAATGATAGTATATGTGGGGATTTCAACTTGAACCCGACTCTATCGAAATTTCGGGACTATTCTATGTTTGCAGAGCGCATAGTAAAGTATAGAAATCGGTGGTATTTGCCGAGCAGCATGGACTTACAAGCAAAGATTTTACGAGAAGCTCACGCATCTAGCTTCTCCATTCATCCTGGACCAAACTATAAGCCTAAAGTTTAGTAAGCAGTATAAACATAAAATAAGATATACACATGCAGCTTTTAAAGTTCGTATAAAGTTCTGTGTTTTCCTTTTAATTTTCATTTTTCTTTTACGTATTAGTTTCTTTAGCCTGTTACTGTAATTTCCAATAGTTGTTCTATGCCAGGCGTAACCAACCGGACAACAAAACAACTATTTACTTATCTTTGATTTCTATTCTGAGTCGGGTGTAACAAACTGGACCACAAAACAACAATTTACTTATCTTTAGTTTCTGTGTCTAGTGTAACCTACCAAACCACAAAAATAGCTATTTACTTTTATTCTTTTTAATTCTATTGCAGTTCCATTTTTATTTAGTTCCAGTTATCCATACAACTGTTAGAGATGTCAACTTGACAAAGTAGAATGGTATATGCACAAGGTGGCCATCTCGTGGCACGCACCTAGGCAATCAACTCAAGAACCTACATATCTATACACCTATTTACGTTTATTTATTCTCGTATACTTTAGGTTCGTTTACATTTATTCATTTTCATGTACATTAGGAAAATAATGATGCATGCATACAATTCTATCTAACATTTCTATCTACCGTATCCTTAAAACATGATCTATTTTTAGCTAAGGAACTGAACTTCACTCTAATAAATAATAAACATACAATTCCTACCAAACATTCAACAGTACAGCAAGTAAAACACAAATATCAAACAAATCCTAATTCCCGTGATGTAGGTCATTTCAGACAAAATACATGCAGTATCACTTACCTGCAGTCCTTAGCTTTAAAGAGTTAGCACTTAAGGTTCTCCTTTTCCAAAAACCTATTCAAAATCATTTACATATTTACTTATTATATCTCCAAAACTATCATCTATCATCAGGTTACATATCCTCAACACATCAAGGAATATCATCCTAATACTCAGTAACGACCAAGATAACTATATAATCTAATAATAAGACATGCTTATTCCACCTCATTCCTTACCATCCAATAAGATAGCAACAACATAGAATTTCCAAAACCAAAACACCAAAACATGCCCTTTTTATAATTTGCATCTAAACAATTATAACCCTAATAGTATTATCAATTCACCAGAATAAACACAAGTATATGCAGTAAACTCATTCACATGCAATAACCAAATTTCATACTAATCACAGGGCACAGAACAACCGGTGAAATTTTCATCGATTTCCAACTTTAAACAATTCAACTTAATAGTTTATTCTACTTTGACAATGTCAGAATCTAATCCAACTCAACAGACAAAATTCTACTATCAACTGAGATCTTAACAGATAGAAACCATTCTATATAATAATTCCTTTGAGAAACATGAGTGAAGATCTGCTTACCAGCATCCAAGAATCGAAAACCAAAGAGAACTCCTCTTCTCTACAACCTCACTGCTCTTATCATCCAAATATAACTCACCCACATATTGCCCTCACAATTCACAGCAGTACACTGCCTTCTTCACAGTCTCTCTCACTTCTTTTTCCCCTGTTCTTCTTCTTCTCTATAAACTTTATATCTAAACTTTCCCCAAGTTTCACACAGAAATATACTAAAATAGAAGCTAAAAACTCCCACTCATGGTTCATTCACAAAATCATAGCGCCCTCAATGCTTTCTCCCTCTCTGCCCTTCTCACAAAAACATAGAAGCATATCTCTCACAAAAACTTCAGAACTTCGCCACTATTTTTCAAAAACTCTATGCTTCAATCTGGTATCCGCAATTTAGAGGCCATAAGACTCGACTCTTCAGCATACCACTGAAGATGGAAGGCCAAAGGAGAGAGGCCTTATCATCCAGATGCGTTAAACGTCAACATAGAAGCTTACAAGCAACGGCATTTCCATTTCTAGCAGCTTTCTGGATTACTGGTCGATCAATTCCTTGACCATCATTGACTGACAAATTCATTCGATCAGCCGCTAACTCTTTCTTTGAACTTTCCAGTCGACCGATAATCGATGAGAAATCAACCGCCACATTCCATTCGATCAACCGCCTTTTATTCGAAATTTATATATATATTTCTATATAACCTTATTTCCAACTACTTCTAATATTACTTTCCTTAACTCTAACTATCATGTACTAAATCCAATTTATCCTTGTATCACATTGTATCACATAAACAAGTCATACTTCTAAAACTAATACTAAATTCAATACACTCTTAAATGTTAACAGCCTTATCATCCTCAATAACTTAGGTACTGTAATTCACTATTTTTCCAATACATTTTCTCATGACCAACACTTGAATTATACAAGTCAATTCCAATAAGTCCTTGATCATCCCACTAAGCTTAATATGAATCTAATTCGGGATATCATAATTTACTTATTTCAAATATGTTTCTCTTGACCAATACTTTCATTGTCCATTTCAGCTCCTAATGCCCCAGAATTATTACATAAGTTGTATGCTCAGCATAACAAAAATTCGGGATATTACATTCCTCCCCCGTTATATAAATTTTGTCCTCAAAATTTGTCTAGTCTAAAGGTATTTATTCCTGCCTAAAACATATTCTACTCGTATCCTTTCCTATTGCTATCTCTATACTTAACACATATGCCAAACCAAAATCAACCGAGTACATGAAACGAAACTTTAAATTTTATTGAATTGTACAATACCTAGCCTAAACGTAGATGGTTCATCTTCTTGAACTCCATACAGTGAAAATACCTGTGGTGCTACCTTTTCTTGTTCCTTGACCATCAACGGACAATTCTTAACTAAATGTCCTTGCTCCGACACTTAAAACACTGCCTATTACCAACCCTACATTTACCATAATGTTTCTTGTTACACTTGGACACGGTTCAACTTGAGAATTCCTAACCAAAGCTGCATCTAGCACATTCTATGTACGTTTATCTTTTGCAGGCTGATCCTCAATGTTGAATGTCCTTTTTGCTCCTTTTTCAACTATCTGCCCATCCACTAGTGGTTGAGTTTGACTATTCTTCTTCAGCTTCTGATCCATTTCTCTCTGTTTAATAACTTGCATCTCAACCTCCTCGTTCTCCAAAGCTTTTGTTCCTATCTTAGAATATGGCATGTCTTTAGTACCATATATCTTAATTCCTCAATATATCTTGACCTTTAGTCCTTGTACGAACTGTACACCTTAAAATCATTGGTGGCCACTAGGTGAGTTGCAAATTGAGATAGCGCCTCAAACTTCCTTATGTACTCAACAACTGAGGCAGTTTGGTAGAGACTTTGAAATTTGACCAACTTCTAAGTCCTGGCCCTTGGGTTGAAATAATTATCAAAGAAAATCTCCTTAAATTGGGTCCAACTCATTTATCTTATGTCCTGAGTTGACTTAATAGTATCCCACTAATACCATGCATCATGAACCAAAAGGTAAACAGTGCATGGAACTTTCTCAGCTTCATCTATCCTTGCATACTAAAACATGTCCTCAAGGGATCTAACCTATTCTTCAGCTAGGGATAGATCCAATACTTTCCCATCAAATCTTGGTGGCTTTAATCGTCTAAACTATTCCCATCCGGCTTCCTCTCATGCTTCCCTTAGGCGAGGATTTCTATTCTCCTCCCTTTCCATAAGGCGCTCAATATAGTAGAACTGGCGTTCCACCATCTAGTCATGTTGCTTATTATATTGCCCTGCATAGTCTGATTCTCCTTAACTCCTTGGCTAGTAGGTCCATTAATTCCTCGATCGGTAGGTCTATCATTATTATCCTGACCAGCAAGTTCATCCCTTCCAACATTATTAGTAGGTCCATCATTTTCCAGATTAACAGGTACATTATTTCCTCTAACATTATTATCAAGTCTGTTATTCTCCAGATTAACGGGTACATCATTGCCCTGACCAGCAGGTTCACCACTTCCAACATTATTGTTATTGGCGCGGCCCCTTCTTTCACTCACTATTATATTTGCCTACAATTTAATTCTAGAAATTAAAACACTATTTTTAATAAAACACTATATTTAATACTTATAGTTGATTAAGGATCCCCGAGTTGAGTTTTGCACTGTTGATAGTCTACAAAAACAATTTTAACCCGGTTATGCACTGATACCATTTGTAACATCTCGTAACTTTTAGCGTATAAAAATTTTCTTTCTTTTAAATAGGAATGAGCTCTGTTTGACGTTAAGTTAGTAGAAGGAAATTGTGAGATAGTAAACTCATGGTGATTGTAAAGAATGAACGTGATAGACTCTAAGTTTTTACTTGAAGTATCAACTAGACAATTATTGCTTTGAGAATTCTGGTTTTGATGGTCATGCTTACTTTCATTTTCTTGTTTGCTTATACTACTTTCACTGTGGCTATGCTACCTGTTATTATTCTGTAAACTACAAGCATGTTAACTATCCATTCCTTGTCGATCTTCAAGCATGTTAATTGCTATTTTATCTTTATTTCAAGCATGTTAATTAATGGTAACTAATTATCGGTAGCTAATAACTATACGCTCAACTTCATGTACATAAATCAACCGTCACTTGTATGCTAGTTAGTCGTCAACCTCAAACTTGTCAGATACTCGTTAAGCATACTAATTGTTCATTGACTCCCTCAAGCATGCTAACTTGTTATTATGTTGTTACTTTCAAAGAACGTTAATTAATCATTTCACGTTCAACTCCAAGTATGCTAATCAATTATCACTTATACATTAAACTAGTTATTAGTTTTCAGTTGTTAGTCTTCAAATTGCTAATAACACGTTAAGTATGCTAATCAATTATCACTTATACGTTAAACTAGTTGTTAGTTTTTAGTCGTTAGTCTTCAAATTGCTAATAACATGTTAAGTATGCTAATCAATTATCACTTATATGTTAAACTAGTTGTTAGTTTTCAGTTGTTAGTCTTCAAATTGCTAATAACACGTTAAGCATGCCAAATTCTCGGTTACTCCTCAAGCCCGTTCATAAACATATGTGTTGGGTCGAGCATGTTAAATTATGTATTGATTTTCGTGTATGTTACATTACCATTTTTTGTATGTTAATTAAATACTAATCTTCAAGCATGTAAATTCCTAGTTTAACTTAAGTATATAGTAAATCCTGCCTCATCTCTTGTTGTTTAATAACTGCCTATGCCGATATATGAAGCATATGTTTAATTATTATCTTCGTTTAAAAGCATATCATGTTTGCCATTTCCATCCCTTCATGTGTATTTAATTTCCGCCATTTACTTATTGAGTTGTCATTCTTTTAAATTACTATTATTTACTTTCTGTATATGCGTTACTTAATTGTCACATGCATCATGATAATAGAAACAAATAGGGAGTGCCTCCTCGGGGTGGTACTCACATTAGTTGAGAAAGGAAAAATGATAAGAAAAATGAAAGAGAAAGAAAAAAAAAAGGGAGGTTGGGTAAATGGGTAGTACGGATCTAGTCTGGCAGCTAAGATACACCCTTACCTTGTCAGGAAAGGGACTAGTGTGCACACAGGAGGTTAGAAGCCGGCCAGACTATGCCATTTCAAAGGACAACCCCAATCTCTAGCTCGAAGTACGAGTAAAGAACCAAAGAACGAATGAACGTAATGAAAATATTGGTTTGGGTGGCTCCCATTCCATAAAGAATTAAAGAGAGGCATAGCATAAGTATAAACTCATTTCCTTTACTGGGTCATTGGCTCACGTCCTTACTTGTGGTGTAGGTAATGAGATGGTAGTACCAGGAGCAGAGGAGGAGGCCTTCCCCGTGGAGCCTGTGGAGTATCCAGAGGAAACGCGACCAGAGTAGATGGATGGCTCAAGGAAAGGAGAAGAATATATTTTTTAAGGGTTAAATAGTAAACATGCTTTTTTGTAAAACACTAACTATGGTCCTGACACATATTTTGAATATGTGACACTTTTAACCCTGAACTTCAATTACTATTTTGAGTAATATTTCCGTTTAATAAATATTTTAAATAAAGGATTTTATTTCACGTCCGCTATATTGTGCAAACAGATTTAATGATTTTAGCCTTCCACGGCTTAAACGAGTTTTAAGAAAAATTGTTGTGGCAACTTGGATTTTAAACGAGCACTCTGATACGATTTTGATTCTTTTATTTGAAAATTTAATTATAATAAAAGATTTTCAAATTAACACATTTTCAAGAAATATAAAAAGGTAAAGATAAAAATATGGGTCGTTACACCTAAAGCTCAATAAGCTGTATAAATATAAAATAAGACATACACATGCAGCTTTTAAAGTCCGTATAAAGTTCTATGTTTTCCTTTTAGTTTTCAATTTTCTTTTACTTATTAGTTTCTTTAACTTGTTACTGTAATTTCCAATAGTTGTTCTGTGTCGGGCGTGACCAACCAGACCACAAAACAACTATTTACTAATCTATGGTTTCTATTCTGTGCCGAGCGTAACCAGCCGAACCACAAAACAACTATTTACTTATCTTTAGTTTCTGTGCCTGGCGTAACCTACCAGACCACAAAAATAGTTATTTACTTTTATTCTGTTTAATTTTGTTATAGTTTTATTTTAGTTCCATTTTTATTTAGTTTCAATTATCCACACAAGTGTTAGAAATGTTAATTTGACAAGGTAGAGGTATATGCTCAAGATGGCCATCTCGTGGCACACACCTAGGTGACCAACTCAAGAACCCACATCTCTATACACCTATTTACGTTTATTTATTCTCGTATACTTTATGTTCGATTATGTTTATTTATTTTCATATACATTAGGAAAACAATGATGTAAGTATACAATTCTATCTAACATGTCTATCTACCGTATCCTTAAAACATGATCTATTCTTAACTAAGAAACTAAAATTAAACATACAATTCATACCAAACATTCAACATACACCAAGTAAAATGCAAACATCAAACAAACCCTAATTCCAATGATGTAGGTCCTTTAAGATAAAAACACATGCAGTACCACTTACCTGGAGTCCTCAGCTTTAAAGAGTTAGCACTTAAAGTTATCCTTTTCCAAAATTCTAGTCAAAATCATATACATATTTACTTACTAGATCTCCAAAACTATCATCTATCATCAGGTTACATATCCTCAACACCTCAAGGAATATCATCCTAATACTCAGCAACGACCAAGATAACTACATAATCTAATAACAGAACATGCTTATTCCACCCCATTCCTTGGCATCCACTAAGATAGCAATAACGTAGAATTTGCAAAACCCAAACACCAAAACATGCCCTTTTTATAATATCCATCCAAACAATGTATAGCTCTAATAGTATTACCAATTCACTAGAATAAGCACAAGTATATGCAGTAAAGTCATTCACATGCAATAACCAAATTCCATACTAATCATAAGGCACAGAACAACCGGTGGCATTTTCATCGATTTCTAACTTTAAACAATTCAACTTAATAGTTTATTCTACTTTGATAATATCAGAATCTAATCTAACTCAACAGACAGAATTCTACTAGCAACTGAGATCTTATCAGAGAAAAACCATTGCATATAATAATTCATTTAAAAAACTTGACTGAAGATCTGCTTACCAGCATCCAAGAATTGGAAACCAAAGAGAACTCCTCTTCTCTAGAACCTCATTGCTCTTATCATCCAAATATAACACACCTATAGATTGCCCTCACAATTCAGAGCACTACACTGCCTTCTTCACAGTCTCTCTCCTTTCTTTTTACTCTGTTCTTCTTCTTCTATGTAAACTTTATCTCTAAACATTCTCCATGTTTCATACGGAAATACACAAGAACAAAAGCAAGAAACTCCCCCTCACGATTCATTCGCAAAATCACAGAACCCTCAATGCTTTCTCCCTCTCTCCCATTCTCTGAAAAACACAAAAGCATTTCTCTCACAAAAACTCCAAAACTTCACCACTGTTTTCTCAAAACTCTTGGCTTCAATCTGGCACCCGCAATTTATATGTCGCAAGACTCAACTCTTCAACATCCCACTGAAGATTAAACGCCAAAGGAGAGACGCATCATCATCCAGACGCATTAAACATCAACCTAGAAGCTTCCAGGCGACGACGTTTCCATTTCTGCAAACTTTCTGGATCACCGGTCGATCAATTCCTTGACCATGATCGACAACCAAATTTATTCAATCAGCTGCTAATTCTTTCTTCCAACTTACTAGTCGATCAGTAATCCATGGGCAATTAACTGTCACATTCCATTTGATCAACCACCATTTATTCTAAATATATATATATATATACATATATAACCTCATTACTAACTACCTCTAATATTATTTCCCTTAACTCTAACTATCATGTACTAAATCTCCAATTTATCCTTGTATCACATTGTATCACATAAACAAATTCTACTTCCAATACCAACACTAAATTCAATATACTCTTATATGTTAATAGCCTTATCATCCTTAACGACTTAGGTACTGTAATTCACTATTTTCCATATACATTTTCCCTTGACCAACACTTGAATTATCCAAGTCAATTTCAATAAATCCTTGATCAACCCCCTAAGCTTAATATTAATCTGATTTAAGATATCATAATTTACTTCTTCCAAATATGTTTCTCTTGACCAATACTTTAATTGTCCATTTTAGCTCCTAATGCCCTAGCATTATTACATAAGTTGTATGCTCAGCATAACAAAAATTTGGGATATTACAATCAGAGCACCTGGGTTTTAAAACTGATTCTGTATACTGCCTACCAGCACAAGCTTCGATGTGGAAATGCTTCATTAACTATAAGTATACTTTGTGCTATTGTAATTGATATATGAATTCTTTGTCTATTTCTGTGTATGATTTGTTAATGGATAATATGGAGAGGGGCAAAAATGGGGGATAAGGTCGTTACCCAGTTGATGCACCATATGGAGTGTCAATTCCAGCTCATTGAAGAGTTGGTGGAAGGATTTAGAGAATTCAATAAGAAGTTCATGGATAAAATGCAGCCACTACCAAGGGAAAGAGGAGAGCAGACTAGTAAGGGGACTAAGAGGTTCTTTGAGGAAGGAACTCAGCAGAGAAAATGGAAATGCCTACAAGGAAACACTACTACTAAGGAACCCACTGTGCGGACACCACAAGACGAGCTATATCCACGATGTACCAAAAGTCATGTTGGAACATGTTTGGCAAGGTCGGTGTGATATTACAGATGTAAAAGGTTTAGACATATAGCCCAGAATTGCCTCACCTTGTCCGATGAGAGGAAAGAAGAATTGGAGAAAGTTTTCTACCTGTAAGAGAAGGTGAGGGGATTAGCAGTGTAACACCCCAACTTTTTAAATTGGATATTATCGGGGTATTACCAAGGACGCAACCTTTAGGTTATAATTTAAGAGAATTCATTAAAAGTTTAATTGATAGAAATCAATTTAGAAAATAGAATTAAGAAATTTAAATTAGACCTCTAATAATTTTTAAACAATATTTGGAATAAGTCAAGAATTAGAAATTTGGGTCAGATAATATTTGATACGAATATTTAACACAAATATTTTTTAATATTAATTAATTAGGATTAAATTGGATTAAAGGAAAACTAAGAGGGGATGTCAGAGAGAGCAGGAATCGGTTCTGCCCAAACCGGTTCATGCCATTTGAACCAGTTCACTAAGTGAACCGATTGAAAGAGAAAAGAAGAATGGCTTCAGCCATTCTTCTGGAGCGAGCCCGAAGAGAGAGAACGGACAACGAGAGAGGGAGAGGGAGATCAGAGATCAACGATGAGGGTGACCTTTTCGCGGCGAGGGGACGACTCAGGAGGACTAGGGCTCGTTTCGGCTTGCGGTGCGCCGTGGGCTGGAGCGATACTTTAGCGATGGGTCACGGATCTGATCGGGATAGTCTAGGTGTAGGTGTGTTGCTGCCGTGTTGGGAATTCGGCGGCGAACAGCGACGGCATGTTTCGGAGGCAACAGGCTGCGGCTGATGCGTCGACGAGCAGGGTTGATTTTGTGTCATCGTTTGAAATTGGTGGGTCGAGTCGCGGGTTGAAGCCGACAGGTCGGCTTAGGCAAACTCGGTCTGGGTTGTAGTTTGACATTGCGAATTTTGAGGGATTTAAACTTGTGTATTCAACCACGAATCGATTTTGGAGGGGTAAATCTCCCTCAAATGGATCACTTTGCACCATTTTCACCCCTCATCCTCATATGATTGGAGCACATGAAATTCTACAGGTAACAATTCGCTTTTTAAACTTCACTGGAGATTTAACTTCCGTTCATATTTCAATTCAGAAATCCCCTTCCTTCGTGAGAGTGATTTTCCAGCTGAGAGAAAGGAGAAAAGTGATGGAACTGGAGTGCTCCTATTGACAGTGGAAAATCCCAAATTCGGTCATTTGCTGTCCCTATTAGTTTCTTTAGTAGAGGTAAAGATGGGGTGTGTCGTAGCCATGTGGAGGCCCTACACCACAGGTGTGTGAGTGTGTTAAATTAGGTGTTCGTTCATAAATTCATTGATGTGTTAAATTCTGTAAAGACCTCCTCTATTCAGTGTATGAATTCTTGAAAATTTTCCTGTAAATCTATTATTATAATTGCATTAATTTGTTAAAGAGAAATGACGTGAAAAGTATAGGAATGATAAGTTATAAGTATGATGATAGTGAATGATAACACCCCAAGTATGAATAAATCATGAATTTCTGTTCAAGTGACTTAGTTCCGTAAGATACATCAATTTATTCTGCTGAATTCGTTTCTAGCTCCATTCTAGTTTCCTTAATTTATACCATCTTTGCATATTAATGTTTTGTATGATAGATTCAGCTAATAAGTATTGATAACCCTTGGTTCTATTTAGGAAATATAGTCATCTCATTTTCTTAGCATAAACGATCTAGTACGTTCTTATTATATCAATTGTTGAACATGAGCTATCAATTGTTAAATAGAGTTCTTTAAATGGTTGGCGGAGCATATTAAAGAAAGTTAAATTTCGAATATAAACTCAGCATGTTTAGTAATAATTGATATAGATCACCTTAAATAACTAATATACAATCAGCATGTTTAGTTAATTCACACGTAACTCGTCATTCAATAAACTAAAAAATAAAATATGTTGCTTTTATAATTGTTGTCTAGGTACTTGTTATATATATGTTACGTGATTTAAATTGTTAAGTCGGATGTTTACCTTATTATTTTCTGAATTGTTGAGCATGTCTATTAAGTAGTTAAATGTTCAACATATTTTAATTCGTTGTAGACGATGTTCCATCAGGTCAATATTTCACTTGTCTAATTATTGTGGAAGCATGATTAACGAGTTGGATAATTTCATATTTTGAATACTAGGATTTGAATTTCTCATAATTCGTCTCCTTTATGTCAATATACAAATCAAGCATGTTCTTATTAAATTAATTGTCACTAGTATTATTCCTTCATATGTTTAGTTATAGTAGATTGTTACAAATGCTGCTATGGTAATTCGTTATTTTAATTCCTTTCTTTGATTTTATCAATTTTTTATTTCTGTTGCTTTTATTTTATTATATTAGTATGTCTCATGCATCATGATAATATAAACAAGTAGGGAGTGCCATTACAGATGGTACTCACATGCATGAGTGATTAATGAACGACTGCAATAAATAATGATGAATGATGGGGGGTTGATGGGTGGATGGGTAGTCCGGATCTAGCCTACATAAGGTTAGAGACCCGTCAACTATTCCATCTAGTACGTGTTCCTTCAACTTCCTGCTCGATATATGGGTTGATGAATGAATGAATGAACGTAATGCAAGTTTGGTTTGGGGCGGACCCAATCCAAGTAAACTAAAAAGAGGCATGTCATATGCATTTTCCCTTTTCCTTACTAAGTCTTTTAGACTTACGTATTACTTGTGGTGTAGATAAATCCTGAAAAGGAAGATGATGCATTTCCCGTGGAGCCTGCGGTGTATCCGGATGAATCATGACCTGAGTAGAATGGCGCAAGAAGATGATGAAAGTTAGTTTTAAATTTCATGGATTTGATAAAGGGACAAAGATTTTCCTAGACCAATTTCTTAGACTTGATTTTGTATATTTTCTCGTATGTTTTCATTTTAAACGTTAAACTTTCTCAAAGTTTTAAAAGTACATTCCGTATACTCTGATTTTCTTTGATGTTCCCAAAATTTTATATTTAATTTTATTGTACGAAATTTTACATGTTAAGTCAAAGAAATAAAAGAATATATTTTGAAAATATTTAAGAAAGAACATGAAATTTGAAGTGGGGCGTCACAAGCGGACCTAAAGGACTTAGTATGTTTTATTTTGTATTTTGAAATGATGGAAACATATAACTAAACCTTGTATTTTGAGAAAGATAGGTGAATGGTTTCTCTAGGAATTTTATTTAATATTCCATAGATTTTTTTGGATTGCTTGGGTTTGACTGTAGGATGAATGGAAATAGCTTTGGGAGAGTAAAGAAACAGAGGAAACTTTGGCCAAAATTTTTATAAATTGAAAAAGGGGATAAATAGAAGTGAGTCCTACATAAACTAAACCAAGTAGTCAATTAAGCGTGGTTACCTAAGTGTGAGGAACTAGATAGAGGGTAGAATTGTTTTGGAAAGGAAGAGCATTTGAGAACTAGGAGCTCAGTTGAATTTTAAGAACATATTGCTAAGTGTTGCCCCACTTTGTCTTACAAGAAGAAAAAGGAAATAAGAAAAGATCACTCCTTCTATTGGGTGATGAAGAGACTAGTTAGCTGAAGCATGATTAAGTGTTTTGTGTTTGAGATTATGAGAATGCATGACTAAGTTTTGTGTTATGAGATGGTAACTCAAAGGTGTCTTTCGGTGCGTGAATGAAGTTATGGAAAAAGGAGTGGTTTAAAAGGTTTCCATTGGTAATTATACATGAGGAGTAATTAAGATTAGATGAGCATGGAAACTACAGTTGAGGATTATTCAAAAATGTAGATGAGCATAGTTAACTAAAATTAGAAGGGCACTTTGGGTTAATTAAGTATGAAATTAAAGAATGTTGGGGACTGATGATTTTAAAGACAAGTGTATGGAGAGACTTTGGATAAGTATTTGATCAACCAAAAAAGGAGACCATCAATTGGTTGACCAAATTAGTGGGACGGTAACTTCACCATTTGGAAAGATTTAGGGAAAGGACTAAGCATGGAAGCAAAAAAGTGGCGAAACAATCGGATGTGAGCTTGGAAAGATTTAGGGAAAGGAATAAGCATGGAAGTAAAAGAGTGGCGAAACAACTGGATGTGAGCTTGAAATTCCAATGATTGTGACTACCTCAAATTGTTGGAGATACTATCGATCCAACCAGTGCCAGAAATGGATTAGAACTATGAAGGACATGTCTACATATGCTAAGATAAGAGAAGAGAAAAGGATAGCATGTGCCACGTTTATGCTGGTTAAGGATGCAAGATTTTGGTGGGACTCAATTAAGATAAGTAAGGGTGTAACTACAATGACGAGAGTAGAATTCAAGAAGATCTTTTATGATAAGGACCTTAATCGCACAATAAGGACAAGTAAGTTGGTTAAATTTACTCAGCTTTGGCTGGAAGAAACAGTTACGGAGTATGTGCGCAGGATTGATGCCTTGTTGCAGGTTGCCTTGTATTTTGTGAGCAATGATGAGCATAAGGTACACCAATTCGTGCAAGGATTTAAGGCAGCATTTTATTGAGGTATTAAGATAATTGATGTTCAAGTTGTGGCCTACGTGGGGATTGTATCAAATGCCCTTGAAATTGAAGAAGCAAAAAACCGATTCTCGAAGTAGAATGACTCTGTTATAGGATTTCAACCACACTTATGGGAAGGAGATGACATTTCAAGAGGAGTAAAGAAATTCCTTGAAGAAGGAAGCCAACAAGGAAATCGATACCCAAAGTGTAAGAAGGGTCGTAAGGGAAATGAATGGTTGAATCTCATCAATGTTCTAAATGTGGCAAGATTGGTCATGTTGCCAGCAAAAGTCCAAAGGAGTAAGATATAAAAGGATGATGTACTATAGGGAAATGATTAGAGGTACTATGACTGAGATATATGCATTTTATTGGAAGTAGGCTGTCTTGATAATAGTTAAGAGGAATTACGTTTTGAGGATTTGAGTTTAAGTTCCATTTTGCCAGTGGACGAAGTTTAGTAGACTTTGTTGGTTGAATAGAAATGAAGTGGTGAGAAAACAAGATAGGACGGGGTTACCTAAGTCACAAAGTTTTAATAAACTGTGTTGGTTGAATATGAATAAAATGATAAGAGAAGTAAGGCGGTACGGAAATCTGAGAGATGAAATAAGTAGTAGACTAATGGAATTGTTGAAACATCAAATTCGATCTATGGAATGGAGTAGAGAATTAAAGAAATGGAGAAACCAACAACTGTCAGTTCCTGAAGATTTTAAGTGCTAAAGGCTTCATCGGCTAAAGCCACCATGTTTGAAAGAGATGGTTGTAATCCAATGAACTCAGAAGGATGAGTAAGAATGGTGAAGAGTATTTTTGAGTACATTAAGCCACCATGTTTGCCAAGTCCCAAGTTATGAAGTCCAGGGAGAAGTTCAAGAAAAATTTTCTATGAAAAGTATTTTGATGTACCACAAGGATTAGAAGAATGATGGAGTTTGCTTCACTTCGCCAAGTTGGAATAGTATTGAAAGTGAGTTGCATGGAATTGAGAGATGTATTCAAGAAAACGCATCGTTTTAAAGTGAGAATGTTGGATCTTCAAGAGTTAAACAATGTCAAAGGTGTAGAAGAAATCACTTCGAAAGTTTTCTTGCTGATTCGAAACGATGTTTGAGGTAATGAGGGTGGCCATTTTGCCAAAGATTGTCTAGTTTTGGCTTAAGGAACTAAAAATGGTTACATTGAAGGTGTTTTCTACTGTGGAAGATGCAAAGGAAGATCGAGTTTTGGGAAGTAAGATCGGAATTTTGGTGAGTGCAGACGATAAGGATATAATTTGAGTGCGGTTTATGTGAATTTATCCTTAGAGAAAGTGGTATATAAGTAAAGAAGATGCATGGTCGAGTCTAAGAGATGTGTTAGGCACAATAATGTGACTCATGTTGCAATGATTTGCCACCCAATCTCAAATAAAAGGGATGCGATTTTGGATGACGACTTTTCTTTTGGCCACAATTGTAGTAGAAATTCAAGCGACCTAGACATAAGTTAGCATTTTGCCAACTCGATGCAATTTGCAGAAGTAAAAGTGATGTAATCTTTTGAAAATTTTGTGTAAGGTATGATACAAGAAGTTTTTTGGATATTTTTGCGCGCTTAATGCTAAGGGTTATTTTGGTTGTTAGAGTGAGGAAGTAATTACATTAAGCTAAATTTCGAGGATGAAATTTGTATAAGGAGGGATGAATATAATACCCCGATTTTCCATAACAGAATTAAGTAAGGATAATTAAGAAATTAATTGGGTGTAATAGAATTATTTAGATAATTATTGAATATTCATTCGATTGAATTATTATAAGTGGTTAAGTGGGATATTTATCTTGATTAAATTGTTGGATTAATTAAAAGTGTTAATTATTAAATTACAAAAGAGAGATTAATTAAATAAAGGAAAAAAAATGGAATGAAAATCAAAAGGAATAGAATAAGTGAAGGGGAGAGAAAACGCGACATCATTTGGGTTATGACAGACGTCCCTGAAGGGAAAATGGACATCCGTTATTGAATATGGAAACTAGGCTGTGTTGTTTGTTAAGAGTAAGTAAGAAGCGACATCATTTTGATGCATGTCAAGTCCTTTATGGACAAAGGACGTCCGAAATAGAAATAAACGGAATGGTGTTAGCATTAAGTGAGACAGCATCATTTGGAACTAAGAAGAAATGGGAAGGAAGGGACGTCCTTTATGGCCAAAAGACGTCCGAAATAGAAATAAAGAGAACATCGTTAAGATTTAAGTGGGACGGTATCGTTTGGAACAAAGGGAGGAAAGGCTTATTGAAGAACGGACATCCCTTATTGAGAAATGGATGTCCCTCATAGCGAAGAAGAAGACGGACGACAGATATGAAAAATAGACGATGGATAAGAAACATCGGACGAATTGTGGGCGGTTAGATGAGGCCTACGAAATATCTGATGAATTGTGGACCGTTAGATTAGCAAGGGTGACGTCCATCGTTCATAAGAAACGTTCGTCACTGAATTAATGATCAGAAAATGGACGCATTTTATGACTCTTGGATGAGGGAGTGAACAAAGTAGGACCATAAGATTTGAGACGAGGGACGTCCCTTATGGAAAATGAACATCTTTCATGTTTAATTTCTGGGAGCGGAAAATCATGGTAGCTATGCAATCCTTCAAAAAAGAATATGCAACCTTTCAGCTGCTGTTTCGGCTTTCCTTCTGTGAGCGTTTGATTTCATTATCCTCCTTAAACGATAAGTTGGTGCCACCTAGGAGTTGTTGGCGAATCTCAAGGACGCTGAAACGTCTCAAGGAGATTTATCTCTTTATTAAAAGGAGACATAAGAAAAATATGGGATTCTGAACTTCCTTACGAAGAAAAGAAAAGGCAAAAGAGAGGGTGAGAAAGGCACCAAGAACGTGAAGAAGAGAAAGAAAGCTGCTACTTTTTGCATAAAGGGAAGGGTACAAGTGTAAGAAATCGTCAAGTGAGGTAAGAAATAGGGTGTAGTTGGCCAATGGAGGCCCTACATCATGGGCTTTATTTGTTGTTAATTACTACTTTGTTTGATATTTGATGAGTTCCTTGGTTACTCCCTGCAAATTGTTAGTATGCTGTGAATGAAATAAATCAAATACTGTCATGATAATTGAATGAAAGAAATTGGACGTTCTACTTGTTGGGTGATTTGTTACTACCCTCCATTGTTGATTTGAGATACTGGATCATATATTAATTTATTCCTCTTGCTATGAATGGTTATGTTGATGGAAAGTTTAATTATAGTTTAAGGAAAGCTTAGAAAATGTCTGAGATTGATATCAACTGTTAGAGGTTAAACAATAAGGAATTACTAGGAATGTTAGTTATTGTTGATGGTTACAATGAAAGATGTTATTAGGCTGTTGTGTGGATTAGTGCTTCAGACTTGGATGATTCTGCTCAGTTCATGATAAATGGTTTGTGTTTCCATAAATTGTCCTCTTGTAGTCAAAATATAAACTGCTGTTAATTATCACATAAACTGCTCCCTATTAACTAATATACGAACTGTTATCTCTTTATTGACTAGCATGTTAATTTGCCTCTGTCATTATCTCTTTATTGACTAGCATGTGAATTTGCCCTCTGTCGTTATCTCTTTCTTGACTAGTATGTGGATTTGCACTATGTCAATTAGTATATGAACTGCTCTTTGTTTAGATTAACTATGCATTGTTATATTGTGGCTTTGTTTCCTTTTATATTCAGTACATTGATGTGATTGAACTGTATATGATATGACATACATGCATTATAAATAGGGATTATGAAAATGTTGACTTATGCATGGCATGTTAAATGATGAATGAATAAACGTAAATAGACATGTGGGGGTTCGGGAGAAAAGGTGATGGTTCATCGGTGATGACACTTATAATGGATGTATCTCCTCGAGAACGATGGTTAAGCGACATGGACCATAGGGTGTATCCTTTCTCTTATACTAGATATCCCCAAGGCTTGCACAACACAGGAGATTGGTGATGATCATAGTCGTGACACCCCTAATGGATGTATCTCATCGAGAGTGACGACTAAGCCACATGACCATAGGATGTATAATTTCTCTGTAACGAAATGTAAAGTCGGAGATATATTCTTATCTAAGACATATTGTATAAGTATGCATTGAGTATAAGCATGAGCATTGCATTTCATTCTATTTCTTGCTGAGCGTTAGGCTCATTGTTTTATCATGTGATGTAGGTATATATGAGAAAGAAAACAATAGGTGAAAGATAGTTGATGAAGGATTTGCACCTGCGAATCTTGTAGCTGGCTAGGCTAATGAATGTAAAAGAAATAACTTGTAAAGGTTTTGTAAATGTATTGAAATTGAAAAAGAAAGAAGTTATTTTTTGTATTCTAAAATGCTTTGTTTTATTATTTAGTTTCTGATGTGCTTTATAAAATATTTTCATACAATATTTCTATTTATCGTATTGTTTAAAAAATAATTTTTAATAATAAAAAGTCTTCCACTATTTTTATAAAAGGAAAGAAAAGTTTTTAAATTTTACACATTTTTAAATGTAAGAAAAAAATGGGTCATTACATTTTTTGTTTATGTTAGTAGATTTAGAGTTTATGCAGAAGTATTGACTGTTTGGAGGAAAAGGATGAAATGGTGTGTTTTCTATAGGAAAACTGCGCCTGAACATTGTCTCGGTCGACCACTGCGCGAGTCTGGTCAACCGCGGATGGTCCAGTGCGATCAGAGGCTGCGGGTGTCGGCAGTGGTCAACCATTACTATTCATGTAGTCGACCGCAACTATTGTGTCCACCGCGGACACAGGTTTGGTCGACCACAACAGTGATGGTCGACCACTGTTCTGTTTCTGGTCAACTACAAATTGAGCATATTGTCTAGGAATTGTCCCAAATCGACAACAAGAGGTCCCTGGTCGACTGCATAGTGTATGTTGTCATTTTTTCGGGTCGTTTGCTCGTCGGTAGGGTACTTAGTCCCTGTATAATACTCCTCCACTTGTACCTTGTTACTTATTGAAGGAAATTCTTGTTCTTTGACATGGTTTTAGGCTCGGTTTACTTTATGGATTTTGAGCTAATCCCCAATAAATTCATACTCGATCGACTTTAAATGAGTCTCCTCGACTGTTCAATCGTGGATGGTTGCGGGCGTGTCTTATTGACCACTGTGAGGTTCCAGTTGACCATCGACGTGTTTCCTCGACACTGAATGGTCTCGGTTGAGCACCGTTGTGCCTTATCGACCATGGTGGTGTTTGAATGGCTCTAGCTATTTCTTCTGTACTGCTGAGTTGTTCAGGTGGAGCGGACTGTGCTCCGTCTACTATCACTATGTCTTGTAAACTGGTGAGTCTTTCTAGTTGTCTATTGAGGTATTAGGTTGACCGTTGTTATGTTTTATTCGACCGTACTATTTGCTTATCGCAGTTGGGTTTAGCAAACTTTGCTCTACTTCACCAGCCATACATTGTTTTCGATATGGTTTCATGTTTAGGTTTAAGACTCTTGATGTATTCCTAGATTTGATTTTTTGTTTGGGACTAGTGGTTGTCCCTACAGTCCTTCTTGGATTCCTAGTCTTGATTTGGGACTTACCTGTTATCCCGCGTGCGATTGTTGGGATTTTGACATCGGCCTGGTAATAGGTTCTGAAGATGTCACTTGTTTCGACCCTCACTTCCGATAGCACGTGGAGGTGGCTAGTCGGTAAGGTTGTCATAGTCGTCATCAAGGTAGGGATTTTTATACTATCTCTACTACATTGCATTGTGATTTTCAAACTGATATTTTGTGGGATACATCATATGAAAACCTGATGGTGATTGATTTGATAACACGTCCATTTTTTCGTATACGTATGTTTTCACACATTTACTTTATCGTACATGGTATTCTGTTTGATATTCTGTGCATATATGTTGGGAGGATGAATCATCATGATGCTTTAGGCAATCTTAGCACTAAAGCATCACAAGGCTATCCTGTGCAATCTTCTGCTGCGAGAAGATTGATTATATGTACGTATGAAAGGGTGATAAGGCATTGGTAACATGTCCTTGGGTTTCGAGCTCCATAAGTCGAAAGGGTAATAGAGTGGTGACAACATGTTCCTTGAGTTTCAAGCCCCAAAACCTAGCAAGGGTTTTTAGTCACACAGATCAGAAGGTTATTAGTCGCTACATTTCGCTCACATAGTACCTTTCCATTTGATGGGTAGCGTGATGGCTCATAGCTCCGCTCGTCAGTATCCCTCATCAATTTGAATCCTGTAGGTAGCTAGCTGAGGAGGAATCCATTGCTAGCAACCTTATCCATTACCATGATTATATGAGTTGTGTTGGCGCTGAGCATAGGTCGTCGGCAACTCGAGTAACGTGTTGGATCTCTGGATCGCTGTCATTTCATATCTTCTGCCTCATGAGGTGTTGCTATCTACGGATGACTGCCTTTTTGTGATGTGTGCCAGATGGGTCATTGTGTGACCATCCATTTTCAGTGATGATGTTTTTGCACCGAAAACGATATTGGCATATTTTGTAATATAGTTATCTATGTATATAGCGGATTTTAATGAGAATGCATCGATGATCATGGACTAGTTTAATAAAATGATAAAGAGATTTCAAATAATTTAAAATCCATGTACGGTAAAAAAAATATGATCTTGGTTTTTCGAAAGATATGTAAAACTATTTTCTCATGCATTGAATTTAGTATAGATTCCCCTTCTAAATTTGTCACTCACCCCTTAAACTATATTTTTCCCAGGTTTGATGTGTAGGTTCGGTATGAGGTCATTGTGGGGCGTTGCTGGTATCCCCTCTGGTGGGTGCTTCGATTTCTCCTTAGATGAGTGGAGGTTTGTTGGTCAAATCTTTTCATCTTTGGTATGTTTGAGATTTATTGTTTGGTGTTGTTTCATTTGATTCTTGCACAGTACATTTTTTGTTTATATTATACTATTTTTTACTTTTGTTGATTACTCTATGGAACCTAACCCATATGAATTGGGTTTTGAGCTTAATTTCATATTAAGACTTTTGTTTTCATCCTAGCCTTGGGCTGGGGGATTGGTTTCTCTCCGAATATCGGGTCGCCTAACCTAGCGATTATGTTAGGCCCGCCTTCATGTCATAACAAAATCTTTCATGCTAACATCAGCGCCACACCATTCACTTCCTATGACATGTGACTTTGTGGTGAATACAACGACTTTTTGGGGATGGTGAACAATGGCGGTTAAAACGGTCAAGTTCTAAAGGTTTTGAGCTACTGAATTCAATGGCGACATTGGTTTTTCTAGGAGACACCTAGAACAGTCAATATTTATGTTTAAAACGGCAGTCTAGATCTTTTGGCAAACCTTCGATAACAATATCTTATGATAATTTTGAACTATATTTGAGTTTAAAATACTCTTCTCGATGAGAACTTTCTAATGATAGGTCGAATATCGAGATTGGAGTTTGAAATTGTCATCGCCAAGCATTTAAAGTTTCCAACAAAATTTATTATTTATATTACAAATGACCTTGAATTTTGTCGAGGCATATGTGCATCATGTTAAAACTGGAAAGTTTCAATCATATACGTTTTACTTTCCAAACTCTCTAAATACTATAAATTTAAGAATTATTAAACTCTTATTTAACAAATATGAAATTTTCTAATTTAAATATTCAAAAATAAAATTTTAAACTTCATCTTGATTTATATGCTTAATGATGGGATGAAATTTCATCGAGCAAAGGCAACTGCACATTCAACACGCTGAAATCACCTAGGGAATGTGACTTAAATTTTCCAACGTCATTAACCTGTTCAAACTCGCAGTGAAGCTTTCTAATAAAAAGAAAAAGTCAACAACCGATAGTCAACAATCAAAGTATATATCACGTGCCTCGTCAGTCGTGGAGAGAGGTAGGTGGAGAAATAAGTGGAGGAGAGAGAGGGGAGGTAGACATTTTATAAAAAAATTATTCAATTATTTTTGGAATGTAAATGACAAATCAACGTCGTGATTTCTGATCAATGACAAGTCAATCATTATGATATTTTTTTTAATAAGTTAACCACTAACGTATAGAAAAATGACAAATCCAACATCACAGTCACGTTCTCTATTAACAAGTTAACATGAGACATGCGCTGTCTCAAGACACAGTCTCAAGACACCGCGAGACACGCGGCGTGTTGAGACTGCAAAGACACCGCGACTCGGTGTCTTCATCTGCAAATAATTCAATTATCATTTGTAGTGTATTAAGTCAAGACAGAAAATGTAGGCACGTAAGAGAGAATATTATCGCAGCGTTCATCGGCGTTTGAGAAGAAAGACACTGCGACGTCTAGGAAGAAAAATGCTTAAAATCTCAAGACACCGCAGTTTTGCGGTGTCTGACTCAAGACACCACAAAACTGTGGTATCTTAGTGCAAGACACTGCAGCTTTGCGGTGTCTTGGTGCAAGACACCTCATAGTGCAAGACACTGCAGCTTTGCGGTGTCTTGGTGCAAGACACCTCAAAATGAGGTGTCTTGCAATAAGCCACCTCATTTGAGGTGTCTCGGTCTACGGTGTCTTGGTCAAAGACACCTCAAGATGAAGTGTCTTTGACCAAGACACCTCAAGATGAGGTGTCTTGCACTAAGACACCACAAAACTGCGGTGTTTGAATCAAGACACCGCAAAACTGCGGTATTTGAATCAAGATACTGCAAAAATTACAGTGTTTTGAATCAACACACCCTAAGAAATTGCGGTGTCTTGAGATTTTGGGCATTTTTCTTCCCAAAGGTCGATGAACGTCGCGACAATATTCTCTCTTATGTTCATGTGTTTTCTGTCTTGGCTTAATACACTGCAAATGATAATTGAATAGTTTGCAGACGAAGACACCAAGTCGCGGTGTCTTTGCAGTCTCAACACACTGCGTGTCTCACGTCACTTGTTAACGGAGAACGTGACTGTGATGTTGGGTTTGTCATTTTTCTATACGTCAGTGATTAACTTATTAAAAAAAATACCATAGTGGTTGACTTGTCATTTATCAAAAATCATGATGGTTGATTTGTCATTTACCCTATTTTTTAATATATATTAAATCAATGCTTAAATATGGATTTAATGAAAATACATACTTTATCTGCAGCGTTATTACGAATTAACTTAAATTTATTTAACATTATTCGGGACTTCAACCTTACAGTAAAATTAAATTTTTACTGGTTTGAATAAATGACTAAAAATTTACTTATAGACCATGACAAATTACACCAATTAGAATCAATACAAATTTAGATGTATTTAAAAAAAATAAAAATAAAAAACTTACTTAAAAAATTTATTAATTAAAAATTATTAAATTTTACCAGACTAATAATTTAGTCTCACAAACAATTTTGTATTCATTGTTTCATTTTTTTTATTTAACTCATTAATTGATATAAACTATTAATTATTTTCATTTTAATATTTATATTATTTAACTCATTAATTAATGTAAATTAATAATTATTTTAAATTATTCTTACATTATTATCCATTATTTATTAATTTTATATTGTAATTTTAAATTATTCATAATCTGTTATGTTTTAATGGTAAGAACAATTGCGCGAGTGGGTCAACCAAACAATAATGGCAGACAAATGTGGCAAGTAGAAATAAATAATCTTATTGCAATTGACAGTCTACAGTTGGATATATACTGTACCATTCAACCCAGAAAAAGATTCTTTCTTTATTTAGTAATTATGATTGAATCTTTTTCGTTATTTAGTAGTTATGATAAATCAACGATTAAATTTATTTTTGTTAATAAATTAATTACTAAAATATAAAAAAAATAATAATCATTAACATTACGTCACATTTGTCGAGACAAAAAATAATACTATACCAGTTTTGTCTTCAATTACATGTATTTTATTGGCTAAAAAAGTAGATTTAGGCTCCACTTCAACTTGACAGTTAATAACAAATGCTTCAACTTTGCCAAAATGTGATTCACTTCAGTTCTTAGAAATTTATAGAGTTCGCTAATTGCTGACAAAATCGCGAAGAGTATACTGTGAATTATCAAACATGTTTTGAAGAGACTCCATTATCTCATAAACAATCTCTATGTTCTCAAATTTTTTGTTCAAAACATCTGTCATGGAAGCGAATAAATAACAACGAGCTTTGTCATTTGGTCGTTTCCATGTCTCGAACGGTTCTCTTTCCTCTTTTGTGGCATTTTCAGCAGGACCCAGAGGACATTCCTCAGTCAGAACAAACTTTAAGTTGTCATGCACAAAAATCATATTCATGTTCTTTTTCCAATTGACGAAATTATCGATAATCAACTTTTCAGTCGGAGTAAATTAATCATAAAAGAAGATATTATGATGTAATGAATAAATAAATAATTATTAATATTTTGCATAAAATTCATAAAAAATATGGCAAGTAAAAATTATGCATGAGCATGTTAAATCACAAAATAAATACAAATGCTATTATTGCCTCGATACATAATATTTTTCCTTAGGGTAAAAATATTATCTATTAATAAATTTATTAAAAATATTTCATAATTTCAAAATTTATTAACTATCGATAAGTTTTAGTCAAAGTGTGATTAACACATTATATCACATTTTTATGAGTATATATCATCGTTTTGGTTTTATAAAACTTAACTTATAATTGCCACCTTAAGGATAGTCAACTATAAAATACATTTTATTAAACCTATCCTAAAAGATCAACTATGATATTGATCTAAGTGAACACTCTCCTTAGGGAAGACGATAACAAAGTCGTCTCGGAGCCCCGCTTAAATCTTATGTTGTTGTATCAACGATGGAAACCATAGAAAGTTATGTCTAACTCTCCACTCCCACTCATTATTTTGAATTATAGTGATTTTATAGAATATCATATATTCTATTAAATTTATATAAAAAAAATATTTAATCAAAATAAATTTAGTTTATATATAGATTATTAATTTTATAATCATATTATAAAATTAATGATACTAAATAAACAATTTATTTAACATTTAAAAAATAATGTAAAAATTTTAACATTTAAAATTTTGCATTATTTTATTTTCTCACATAATTCATAAATATGAATTAATAGTTTTAATCTAATTAAAACTATTTAATTTTTAACAAACTAATTTATTAAAATTAAATAAATAAAATATATGCTAAGAATACATGTCAATGTGAGAAAACTAAATGATAAGTTGGATCTATATGCAGTTACTATATGACATGTGAATGCATGACAATTATAAAATAACTTATATCAAGTATAAAAGCAAATGAAATAATAACTAGGTCGATTTGGGTATTTCTAAAATTATATATAAACCCATAAAAAAAATATAAAGTTTTGATAGCCTTCACATATTTGCGTCATACGTCGCAGTAACAACAATTGCACACCATAGTCTCGTTCTAAAATTTGTCTTGTCCTCCTTCTTTCTTTGATCTTCATCAATATTACATAAAGAGTATTTACCCAAGACAAATTGGGTTTACATCAAAATTAAACATAAGAAATTTAAAAAATATTCCAAACTCAAATCAGCCACATGAAATTACGATCATTATTTCAATCATGCATATATCCATACATTCAACATTCAAAAAATATATATATAAATTAAAAAAATTCATAAGCCTACTTATCATCACATATTATGATTTTCATAAAATCGCATTATTAAATATATCATAACTACAACGAAGCTCTAATATCAATTGTTGGTTTTTAGATTCTCTCGCACGACGAAATTACCGATGTTCATAACAACAATAACATGCGTAACTTATATATTATGAAAAACAATTTTAACATGAACATAAAACGGATTGTTGTTATCATATATTAATAATAATATCTATTTAAAAATCTTTATTTAGATCTAATCTAAAAGATGAAGAATATTATCTTTGTAGTTTACTTCTGTAACATCCCATATTTTGGAAATTCCCAAATCCATACAAACTTTCTAATTAGGACTCAATCAAACCCTAATTCTAGTAAATCATATTTAATTTATTCAATTTTGGGAAAAAAACCAACCTAAACAGCAAACCTCTTCTTCCCAATCATCCATAATCAATAAATTTCCCACAAACAGAATTAATTATCATAGCTCTTCCTCAATTCAAGCTCAATTAAAAACCTAATTAATATAATTAATATGGCTCCCNACTGAGTTTATCTCACGTCTTAGTCTTGTGATGTAGGTAAATTTCTACCAGATGATGAATTTGGACTGATCGATGATTTTCCCAAGGTAGAAGAGCATATAGAGGAAGACGTTGAGAATTTCAATAATGGGTTAGAATAATGAATTTTATTTAAATTGTTGTTTTAAAATAAATTATACTTAGCGTTTTAAGTTTTATAAATTATTTCAGTTGTGTTTGGATATTAAATTCTGTTTTTAATTAATAAAGTTATAAATAGATGTTTTGTTCAAATTTATTTAATGAGATAGAATTAATAGGATTAACCATAATAAATAAGTCAATTAGTAAATCTAGTTGTTTTTATTAAACGCTTCCGCCATTAATAGTGAATTTTTTTTAATATTGAAATTTATGGTTTATAACGACCCAATCAAATCTAATTTTGTAAATCAAATTTGGAGAAAATTTAGGGTTTTCAAAATTGGGAAAAATATAATTTGAGACGTTACAACTTCACATAGGTACAAAATCAACCTTCGATTTTCTCCGTCAATCCTCCTCACCTCGAATAAGCATGTGTGGGCGTGATTAACAAAACAAGAATCACACTCAATTTATGATAGATCGTATTCTCAACAAATAAGAAAATTTGTTTGGATTTAAAAAACACTTCTCTAAAGCCAACATGGAAGACACAAATTTTGCTCTCAAAATGGATTCTTTAATCTCAAAAGACTTCAACCTCATAATCTAATGAGATTGGACTTCTATTATTGCTCTATAATGACCATTATGGCATTTAGAGAAAAACACTACAAATTCCTCATTAAAGTTACAATTGATTTCATACATTTATAAAAATGTTATGAAAATCAAAAGGTCTTGTTACCATAGCACAACACTTGACACTATGACATTAACTTATTAATCTCTCATTTAAGTTATAATACATTTATAACAAAATGTTATGGCAAAAACAAAGTCTTGTCATCAGAGTTCAACACTTTGCACTATGACATTAATAAAAAACTATTTTCAAAAGTTACTTTATATTTTTTAATTGAATAATCAATAATTTAATTATTTCATTTAATAAAATATAACAAATATATTAACTATGACAAATTTTGTCATTTTGTCTTAATTAATTGAATAATCAATAATTCAATTATTTCATCTAATGAAAAATAATAAACTTATTATTGAGTGTATTAAATAATTAATTCATAATTAATTATTTAATCTTCTTTGTTCATTTTTCTATTATTCGAATAATGATAGAAGGTAATGAAGGGACAGATGAACCTATAATTTTAAACTCAAATAATATTTCGTTAATTAATATAAATTCTTTATATTAATTAACATAATTATTAACTCTAAAGTAATTCCATTAAATACTTAGAGTTGCACTCTAAAAAACTTTAGAGTATATTTACTCTAAGTAATGTCCATTGATATTGTCATACATATGTATTAACCCTCCATTTAGATTCGCAATAGAGCTAGGTTTATAATCCGTTAACTTCTCATATTACATCTTTATCCTTGATTACCATTAGTTCTTGATTGAATAATTAATTCATAATGATTATGAATTGTGCGCTAATTAATTATTCGATCCAACAAACAAGGAAATCTATAGAAATAAATTTCATTGTATGGATATTAATATTCCCAGCTATTCATTTTAATTCACTTCCAATATACTAGATATACGAATCGTAACTAGTACAAAACTTTACGGAGTAAATCAAAGAATACGTTAAAATAAGATAGGAGTTTGTTAAATACAACGAATTAAGATCATACATATATGACCATCATTATAATAAAATTAATTGTTCTATATTTAACGAAAATTATCAGAACAATATAATTTTATCTAGTCCAGTTCTATATAATCATATTATATAAAACATATATATCTTATGTCATTACATATTTAGTCGGGATATGACTATACATTCTTAATGAGATAAAATATGTTTATGACTATGAACTATTTAAACATTCCATACTTCAAATATAAGTTATGGACATATTCTGGTTATTACTCTTTATATTTTATCCCACATATATACAATATATATGTTAATATAAAGTTAACATAAATAACCAAGGAATTTTCTATGAAATTTATAAAACATAATATAAAATGTTAACATAATATCAATCAAGATAAATTTATTCATATATTATAAAAGTTTTCTATTACATTTGCTTGTTGGACACATTACTCCCAACAAAATGCACCACAAAACGACTCTGCAAAATTTGGAACTTTTGCGGAGGAGGACCAGGTTCAAGATAGCAACCAAAAATGGACACAAATTTCTTCTGTCCATTTTGTACATTTTGCGATCGAGACGCGGTTGACAATATCAGACGAGGAAGGCAATCGAAAGAACAAAACTAATAACTCTGAGTTATTTCGGACATGATGCAGTCGAGCCTATGGTCAACATATGCGACTGAAAATGCACAGAATTATCCAACGATCAAATTTTCAATGGTTATTTTATACAATGGCTGGAAGTAATCGACCGAAAGGATTAGGTCGACCGAAAGGGTCGATTGAAAATAGACAGTTCTATATATACATAGAGGCACTCCATTGCTCTACACGACATTAGGAATTGAGGTGAAGCCTTGCCGAATTTCATACGCGATTCCATATCATTCCAAGTGAGCTTGTAATCCTACTCTCCTTATCCTAAGCTTGAGATTTAATTTGGGAGAGTTAGTGGTTTTACATTTCCAAACACTTGTAGGTTATTGTAAAGGGTGATGCCCTAATAATTCGTCATATAAGGGTGAAGGCCCAAAATAGTCAACGGCTCGATTGAACGCTCGTAAGTTCAATCAAATGGTGACTCCCCGCAATAATCGAAGTAAACGGGTGATGCCCTAAAATAGTCAAAATTTGACTACCTAGAATAGTCAAAGTTTGACTACCTAGAATAGTCAAAGCGTGTGCTCTTAGAATTAGTTATTGTAAACAGTTTGGTTGGCACCCATAAGCCAATCTAGTGAGTGATCTCCAAGTGGAATTTGCCAAACCATGTAAAAAAACCTTATGCACACTCTCTAACCCTCTCTTTACTTTATTGCATATATTTGTGATTTTTTATTTAGTTATATGAATTAAATCACTTAGGGTTTTAGAAAAAAAAATTATCGCACGAAAAAGATTAGGATGGTATATTCACCCCCTTCTATAGGCATGCATATGGTCCATCAAGCTCATCTATTGATCTTTGTACGTTTGCTTACTCAATCCCATTATTTGATATTCCATATTTGATAGACTCGCCGTGATGCAAAACCGATGCTTCCTAGCAGGCATCCCTCAACTAATGCTTCGGCGAGTTGATTGCGAGCCATGAAGTCCTTAGCGACGCTAGAAGCAATGTTGGAGTAGAGATCAACATTGATGTTCTAAGGCTTAAGTACTATGATTTTCCTAGCAAGCAAGATGAAAGTTTTCGATGTTTTGGGAGCTGTAAAGAGGTGACAGATTTTGAGGATAGGTTTCAACTATTGTCTGTACAATTACAGGATTTTGAGTGCTTTGAGGCGCTCCGTTGTATGCAACCGGCTCAGAACACTTGTAGTCCTGTAACTGTACCGATAATAGCCGAAACCTAGCCTCCAAATCTGTCACCTCTTTACAGCTCCCAAAACATCGAAGATGAAAACTTTTGTCTTGCTCGCTAGGAAAACCATAGTACTTAACCCTCATAATATCGTTGTTGAACTCTACTCCAACATTGCTTCCAGTGTCGCTAAGGATTCCGTGGTTCGCGGTGAATTCGCCAAACATCACATGCAATTCTTATATAATAGGGTTCTAGGAACATAGAAAAAACCACGATGAACTGCGGCGGATCAATATTAATCCTCCGTGGTTTATCATCAACCGTGGAGGCTTGGTATTAAACCGCCACAGTTTATTGTCAACCCGCAATGGTCGTATATAATTTGTGGTGGGCCATCAATATTATAAGGTTATTTTTTTAAAATTATTGAGTCACGACAGATTGGTGGACGAACTACCGCGAATCAAAGTTAAAACATTTAATGGCAAACTTAATAGCGATGTTAGTGGCGACTTTTTTTCATAGTGTTGATAAAATAAAAGGTTTTTTTATTAAACTTTATTTGTGGCATTTAGTTTGTGTTAATGTGTGTAACCGATTGTGGTTAATGTGTATAACCGGTGGTGGCTTTTGAGTTATAGGGAATTATGTGAGTTAATTTAGGTGTTTTTTTTTGTTAGAAGTTATGGGCATTTAGTGACATTTATGGTTTTTAACCATTAGTATTCTATAGTTGTTTTTATATGCCTATATAAAGGCATGTTTAGTTAAATGATAAAATACCACTTCTTCTATATTCATCCTTCACATGTTTTTTTCTCTTTAACAAAATGGTATCAGGAATGGGTCCGCTTCAACTAGTGATGCTTACCAAGCTCGACTATGACAATTGGAGCATCAAAATGAAGGTGTTACTAGGAGCACAAGACGTGTGGGAGATCATGGAGAACGGTTTCCTAGAGGCGGAAGAGGGAGCCGATCAAGCGCAAAGAAATGCGTTCAAAGAGACTAGAAAGAAGGACAAAAAGGCCCTCTATATCTTGTACCAATCGGTGGACGAAGACACATTCGAGACCATCGCCAATGCCAAGTTATCAAAGGCGGTGTGGGACAAGATCCAATCAACTCATAGAGGAGCTATTCGTGTGAAAAAGATACAGTTGCAAACTTTACATGGTGAGTTTGAATCGTTACAGATGAAGGAAACGGAGGGGATGGCGGAATATCATACAAAAGTAATGACCATTGTCAACCAATTAAGACGGAACGGTGAAGGAATCGTTGTTGTTCTTGTCATGGGAAGGTTCTACGAAGCCTAAACACTAAGTTCGAGATCATCGCCACGACAATTGAGGAGACGAAGGATCTCGAGAACAAGAAAATTGAACAATTTACAGGCTCGTTGCAATCCTATGAAGAGAAAAAGAAAAGGAAGATGGAGCAAACAGAGATCATTGAACAACTTCTCCAACTCAAACTCAAGGAGGAGAATGGTCGTGGACATTGAAGAGGTCGTGGGGGTCGAGGCCGTGGTGGAAGAGGTGAAACAAACACCGACATTTCTCAAAACTCGTGTGAATCTTCAAGACGAAGAAGAGGCTGAGGTCATGGAAGACGTGGTGGAAGGTCCAGGAGAGATAAATCTCAGGTAAAATGTTATAATTGTAACAAATATGGACATTATGCGAATGAGTGTTACTCACCCCAAACAGAGCCGATCGACCATAAGCATTAGGATCAGTCGACCGTTGGCACATCCAACTCCCATAAAGGGCAATCCAATTATGCGGAGGAGAACGAGACCTTATTCATGGCTTCAAAGGGAGAAGAAGAGAGTCGAGATAGCATGTGGTATCTTGAAACTGGAGCCTCAAATCACATGTCGGAACCACGAGATGTTTGCGGAGTTGAACGAGATGGCGAAAGGTAACATTGCATTTGGAGACAATTCTCTGGCTGCCATAAAAGGAATAGGTAAAATTCTCATTCGGTTAAATAATGGAGAACATCAATATATCACAAGCGTTTATTACATTCCCAATGTAAAAAATAATATATTGAATTTAGGACAATTGTTAGAGAAAAGATTTGAAGTTCAAATGAAAAAAAATTGTTTATATTTGAGAGATAGTCATGAGAGACTTGTTGCTAAAGTCTCCATGACTAAAAACTGAATATTTCCTTTGAATGTATGTAATGATGTTAAAAAGTGCTTGAAGATGTGTTATGAGGATCCCTCTTGACTATGGCATCTACAGTTTGGACATCTCAATTTTGGGAGCTTAGAAAACTTTTCGAAGAAGGAGATGGTGCGGGGTTTATCTCACATTCAGAAGCCGAACCAAGTGTGTGAAGGGTGTCTACTTGGAAAGCATCATCGAAGTAGTTTTCCGAAGGAGTCTGTGACAATAGCCAAGAAGCCTCTAGAACTCATCCATGCCAATGTGTGTGGAGCAATCAAGCCGGAATCTCATGGTAAAAGCAAATACTTCCTTCTCCTTATTGATAATTTTCCAAGAAAAACGTGGATGTACTTTTTGAAGAAAAAATCGGAAGTATTTGAAATCTTCAAGAAATTCAAGGCGCATGTGGAGAATGAAAGTGGCTTTACGATCAAGGCCATGAAAATCGACCGAGGTGGTGAATTCACATCAAATGAGTTAAACCAATTTTGTGATGAAAAATGCATCCGACGTCTGCTAACGGTGTCAAGGACACCGTAACAAAATGGCGTGGCAGAGAGAAAGAATCAGACAATCTTGAACATGGCAAGAAGCATGCTAAAAACAAAGAAGATACCAAGGGAATTTTCGGTGGAGGCCGTTGCTTGTGCGGTCTATTTGATAAACCGAGCACTAACCAAAAGTGTGCTTGACAAGATGCCTCAAGAAGCAAGGAACGAAATAAAGCCCGAAATCGGTCACTTTAAGGTGTTTGGGAGTGTTGCATATGCTCATGTGTTGGAAGAAAAAAGGACCAAGCTCGACGATCGAAGTGAGAAATTCATCTTCATCGGCTATGGCGCAAGTTCACAGGGTTATCACCTTTATAATCCTTTGAATGGGAAGGTAATTATTAGTCGTGATGTTGTTTTTGATGAGAAAGACTCTTGGGATTGGAATATACAGGAGGAGGAGTATGATTTTCTTCCATACTTTGAAGAAGACGAAGAAAACGAGCCAATCAGGGATGAAATGAGTGAAGTTTTGCCATTCCAACGTCACTCCAATCAACCAATCGATCATCATCTGAAGGCTCAGCATCATGCAATGCATCGTCAAGCGGAACGGAGGCATTTTCCAGCGATTCGGAGAATGAAATTGGCCCAAGAGGGACTTGAAGTCTACGAGAACTTAATGAGGTAAATGAAAATCAAAATGACATAATTCTCTATTGTCTTTTTGGTGATTGTGAGCCCATTAGTTTCCAAGATGCCATTGCAAACAAAAAATGGAAGGATGCAATGGATGAAGCAATTCGAGTGATAGAGAAAAAACGACACATGAGAATTGACCAAACTTCCAAAATGGCACAAATCGATCCGAGTAAAGTGGGTATACAAGATAAAGAGAATGGACAATGGTGATGTTGAGAGGCACAAGGCAAGACTAATGGTGAAAGGGTAGAGTCAACGACACGACATTGACTATGATGAGGTATTTTTCCCCGTCGTTCGCCTTGAAACTATTCGTTTGATTATTGCTTTGGCAGCCCATAATCATTGGAAGATACATCAAATGGATATCAAATCGGCATTCTCGAATGGAATTCTTGAAGAGGAGGTCTATGTGGAGCAACCATTGGGTTATGAAGTCAAAGGCGAAGAGGACAAAGTGCTTCAATTGAAGAAAGCTCTTTACGGTTTAAAGCAAGCATCGAGAGCATAGAATTCAAAGATTGACAAATACTTTCAAGAAAAAAAGTATGTGAAGTGTCTTTATGAGCATGCCCTCTACATCAAAATCCAAGGTGAAAGCATACTAATCATTTGTTTATACGTTGATGATTTAGTATTTACCGAAAACGATCCTAGCATGTTTGACGAGTTCAAAAGGGAGATGGCAAAGGAGTTTGAAATGACGGACATTGGTCTCATGAGTTACTATCTTGGGATGGAAGTCAAACAAGGTGAAGATAGTATTTTTATATCTCAAGAAGGCTATGCTAAAGAAGTCTTCAAAAAGGTTCAACATGGATAATGCTAATCCGGTTGGAACACCAATGGAATGTGGAGTCAAAATTACCAAGAAAGATGGAGGAGAGAAGGTAGATTCTACACTTTTCAAAATCTTGGTTGGAAGTTTGAGATACTTGACATGCACAAGACCGGATATTCTTTATTCGGTTGGAATCATTAGTCGATTTATGGAGGACCCGACAACAACACATTTCAAAATGGCGAAGAGGATACTTTGCTACATCAAAGGGACGATTGAGTATTGTCTTTCCTATGTTTCTTCTAGCAATTTTGATGTTGTTGGTTATTGGGATAGTGATTGGAGTAGTGACTTGGATGATCGGAAGAGCACTACGGGGTTTGTATTTTTTGTTGGTGAAACGGCATTCACATGGATGTCAAAAAAGCAACCTATAGTCACATTATCAACATGCGAGGCGGAGTACATCGCAACAACTTCATGTATGTCATGCAATATGGCTAAGAAACTTAGTGAAGGAGTTGAAGTTTCAAATGGAGATTTTTGTTGACAACAAATCGACCATTGCCTCAGCCAAAAATCCGGTGTTTCATGGGAGGAGCAAGCACATCGATACCCGATTTCACTACATTCGGGATTGTATCACGAAGAAAGAAGTGGAACTCAAATATATCAAGTCACAAGACCAAGCAGCAGACATTTTCACGAAGCCCCTCAAGTTGGAGACTTTCATCAAAATGAGGAGTTTACTTGATGTAACAAATCAAGTTTAAGGAGGAGTGTTGAGAAAATAAAATGTTTTTTATTAAACTTTATTTGTGGTATTTAGTTTGTATTAATGTGTGTAACCGGTTGTAACTGGTAGTGGTTTTTGAGTATAACCGGTAGTGATTTTTGAGTTATAGGGAATTATGTGAGTTAATTTGGGAGTTTTCTTTGTTAGAAGTTATAGTCATTTGATGACATTTATGGTTATTAACGATTAGTATTCTATGGGTGTATTTGTAAGCCTATATAAAGGCATGTTTAGTTAAATGATAAAATATCACTTCTTATATATTCATCCTTCACGTGTTTTTTTCTCTTTAACATAGTTCAGTGGTTAATTTATTAGCAAAAAAAAAATTTAATAGTTTACTTGTCATTGATTACAAAGTACGATGGTTGGTTTGTCATTTTTCCTTAAAATTACTATTGGAAGAGATAATCACAATCATGTAAAACGTGGACGATTTCTTGCTGATGGTGGACAGGTCCGCAATTATTGATTGAATTCAGCTTTCTTCTATTTAAACCCTTCCCCACCAGAAGAATGGCAAACAAGGAAAAAGAAGGTCACTTGCTAGTTGCTACCCCTCCTTTTCAAAGTCCGATCCAATGCTTCTCTCTCTCTCCTTCTCTCCCACTCCCTTCGCCTCTTTAAAATCCTTGACAAAGGAATCCCCCCCTGCAGGATATCGGCAGCGCCTTCCTCCTCCCATCTATGGACGCTCAGTCACCATTCTCAGCATCGATGGAGGTGGAGTTCGCGGTATTATCCCCGGGACCGCTCTTGGTTATCTCGAGGAAGAACTCAAGGTCTGTACGAACACGCAAAAAAACAGATCAATACGGCATAGAATTCTGAAACGAGATTAAATTTTTTGGAATTAGTGATCCTTTAATCTGATAGATCCGAGCAAAAAGATGTTAAAATCACCTCTGTGTCCTTTATGAGCATAAGTACGTACCCAAGAGTAAAGTTATGATTAGGGGTGGGCATTTCGGGTTTCGGGTCCGGTTCTGGGCCGTCTGGAATCGAGTAGTCGGTTCTCGGTTTCGATAGCCGGTACCGAACCCGGAACCGTTAGAGTCTGGAGCCGAACCCGAACCCGAGGTCGGTTCCGGGTCCAGACCCGACGGTTCTCGGTTCCGAGAATTTATTTTCCAGGAAATCTGTAATTAGGCACACACATCACATCCGCTGCTCGCAAGTTCATCTTCTGCAGCAAAAACTCCCTGTTTCTGTGCGTCTTCATCTCCCCAGCAGCGACGACGAAAAATAGATCTGGGGGAGGCGACGCGAAGAACAGATCTGGAGGGAGGGTTGGTTACTAGGTTAGGGACAGAGTGATAATTGGGGGTGGGGGAGTAATGGGTTTTGTTGATTCTCGGGTATCGGGTATTGCACTAACTACCCGAGAATCGATTCGGTTTTTTCCCCCCTACCCGAGAACCGATTTTGAGATGGATTTTGGAACCGATTATGGGAACCGAACCAGAACCAACTGTCGGTTCTGATTTGGTTCCCAATTCGGTTCTTGCCCAGACCTAGTTATGATAGACGTGTGGGGCTAAGGCCACATCACAAAAGTAATCCGTATTGTAGTAGTTGAGGAGGTAGCTTTTGCTCCATAACTCTGTGGGGTCGATAGGTTCCGTGTAAAACTTGAAAACAAAGTTATACGGGCTACTGCCAAAAGTTGAAAATACCCATATATTTTCTATTACATGCGTAGGAATAATGAGTCTCCTTTTTGTCACAGGTATTGGACGGTGAGGATGCATGCCTAGCAGATTATTTTGATGTGATCTCAGGCACAAGCACAGGAGGCCTAGTGACATCCATGTTAACCTCACCAAACGAGAAGAATCGACCATTATACGCAGCAAAGGAAATCATTGAATTTTACCTAAGTCACTGCCCCAAAATCTTCCCACAAAACGAGTATAATATTTGCCATAATTAAACCTCTTTTTAGGGTTAAAAATTAGTCTATGAGGGTCTTAATTAATCTTTATGGTACATTTTTCCCCAGCTTTCCCATTTTTGGTTCTCTTTTTGAAACAATAAAAAATATGATGGGACCCAAATACAATGGAGAGTACCTCCATAACTTGCTTAGGACAAAATTGGGCAAAGTAAAGCTACACCAGACTTTAACTCATGTTGTCATCCCTACATTCGACATCAAGAACCTCGAGCCAGCCATCTTTTCGAGCTTTGAGGTATAAACTTTTAATCAGATTTGTTGAAAACATAATTAATTTTAAGAAGACGGCTTTTAGTTAGTGTATATTTTGATGGATTCATACATGTCTGAAAAATCACTTCGAGCCCACGTTGTTCATGCAATTATTGTCACAACCCAGGAGTGGGTTGCTTCCAGGTCTGACAATTAGGTTGATTATGTACCTTAATAACTACAAAATGTTGTTTCATGAATTTACAGGTAGAAGAAGATTCAGTAGCTGATCCATATATGCATGATATAACCATTTCAACCTCAGCAGCACCAACTTATCTTCCGGCACATTACTTCAAGACCCAAGAACCAAGTGGGAAAGTCAGAGAATTTAACCTTGTAGACGGTGGAGTTGCAGCAAATAATCCGGTAATGGACCTTACATTTTCATTGATTTTATACTTTATGATATGTATTACGTAGCTAATATTATCTAAAAATCAGACTCTAGTGGCGATGAGCGAAGTGTCCAAGGCGATAAAAAAAGGAAACCCTAAATTTTGCAACATGGATCCACTGGGCTACGACAAATTTGTTGTGGTCTCTTTGGGTACTGGTAATCCGAAAGATGAAAGGAACTTTAACGCTTTGAAAGCTGCAAGATGGGGTCTGTTGGATTGGTTAATATACGATGGTTCATCGCCGATTATCGACGCATACTCTTACGCTAGCTCTGATCTAGTCGACTACCACGTCTCTTCTGTTTTTCAATCCACCGACTCCGAAGAAAACTACCTTCGGATTCAGGTTCGTAACTTATGCTGAGATTTGAGAATGCTTTAATCGGTTGTGGGTTGGAGTTTTAATTTTGATAATCGCTAACAAATTTTTAATTGAAAGGACAACACATTGGTCGGAAATGCAGCGTCGGTGGACGTATCTACGGCGAAGAACCTGGATCAACTAATCCAAATCGGAAAAAAGCTGTTGAAGCAACGAGTTTCTAGGATTAACATGGCTACTGGAATCTCTGAGCCTATTAGTGATGAGACAAATGAACAAGCTCTTAATAGGTATGAAGGGTTTAATTGGGTTTCCCCAAATGATTTCTTGATTTTTTATCTTGTGCTATTATGTTCAAGAAATGAAACCCTAGTTTTGTTGCAGGTTTGCTATGCTAGTGTCGGCAGAGAGAAAACTGCGCATATCGAACTTAGCTCAAAGTCCTACAAGTGGAGACGAACTACTCGTCAAATGAGGATTTCAAGTCAAGAGATCAAGCAAGAGTTGGACTTTTAGACTTTTCCCTTTTCTCTGTACTTTTTCTCTTACAAAGACTAAAAAAATTAATCTTTACTATTTCAAGTCCTTTTGTGAAAACCTTGAATCCAATAAATAAATAAATCATCGATTCCATTATTTTACAAATGTATTTTGATTTGTTTCTTAAAATTCATGAAAAGTCTATATTTATATGCTTTCAATTTTGTGTATATAGCTAAAAGAAGACAGTCTATTACAAACATTTCAAGTTTAAAGTATGCAAATAGTGAATTTATAAATTCATTTCATGCTATAAACATTGCTGCAATAATATATAAATAGACTCAAAAATGAATGTATTTTATAAAATAAGACTAGATCAACTGTGATGGAAAATTATAATATGCACATACCCCTTGACTATAGAAAATCTGTTAAATGAATCATGTCACAAATTTTTTTGGGAAAATGACAAACCAATCATTGTACTTTGTGATCAATAACAAATCAATTACTAAATTATTTTTGCTAATAAATTAATCACTGAACTATGAAAAAAAATGTTGGTAACATCGTTGTCACGATTGTCGTTAATCACAGTGGCTTGACGACGAACTGCATTGGATTGTTTCACCTAGTGTGACGGTGAATCTTTGCAAATCGATAATTCTCTCAATTTTCTACAATTTTAGATGCTTGAGAACTCATTTTCGCGATGCACAGGTAGGAGAGATCTGTTTTGTCATTCGGTGCGTATCAGAGCAAATCGAACAGGAAAACAATGAGATCGTTTACTCGAAAACTTTAGAAGGCCATAACTTTGTGCTCAATCGACCGATTTGGATGAATTATTTTTATTTCACATAATTTTTTGAGATCTACGCACTGGCAAGCTACCAAAAGGTAGCTTATCCCACTTTGGAGGCCTAAAAATGCTTCTAAGTCCTCTAATTTCTCTTACACAATTCAAAACCGTGAAGCTCTGCAGGTTTTCTTTCCCGAATCTGCTTTGATAAGTACCAAATGACAAAAAAAGTATTTCCTACCTTTGCATCACGAAAAGACGATGGAAAACGAGTCCTCAAGCGTCCAAAACAATTGAAAATTGAGAGAATTATCTATCTGCAAAGATTCACTGTTTCTCTTGGTGAAAGAAGAGAATCTCCATCTTATCAATCCGTCGGGGTCATGGTCAAGCCGCTGCGGATCATCGTCAATCCGTCGCATTTCATTGTCAAGCCGCCGTAGCTCGTCTTCAATCCACTGCGATTTATTGTCAAGCCACCGCAATTCGTCGTCAAAGCGTTTAACAGCAAACGTGATAGCGATATTAGTGGTGACTTTTTCTCATAGTTCAGTGGTTAATTTGTTAGCAAAAATAGTTTAGTGGTTGACTTATTATTAATCGCAAAGTACGATGATTGGTTTGTCATTTTCTCAATTTTTTTTTGTACCCTCACTACCACACGCAATCTATCTCTCAAATCCGAACGAAGAATATAACTTAACTTAGAATTTTTTGCTACAAAATTGATAATTACGAAATCTTTCATAATTCAGTTGTCTATTTCTCATAGTTTAGTGGTTGACATGTCATTGATCCTATATTTCAATGGTTGTTTTGTTAATTTCATTTTTTTATGGAATTGGTTTCGGTGCCTAAACTACAAGAAGGATTTGAGAATCTTGTTTGTCACTTTGTGTATGCAATTCTCTATAAATAGAGAATTGCAAATGAATCCGCAATATCAAAAAAATAAGAGCATCCAAAAATAACATTTGATAGGTTAAGAAAACTATGGAAAGAAGTTTTGTGGGAGAGGAAAAAAAGAGAGTTACTGAAAAATAAATGAAATATTTTTGTGCACACTATTAGTGCTAAAAGTTGTGAATTTTCCTTATTAAATATTTTCTAAAATTATTGTCTAGAAAAATATAATAATCTTTATTTTCATAGTTATATCTTTCTAGACTCAATCTCTGTGATTTTTTCCAATTTGAGTTTTAACGAAAAAAAATTTTATATTAATTTTTTTATCTATTATTTTTCTTATTTTTGTCCATTATATTTTAATGGAGTATAAAAATATTTCTACTAATTTTCGATGTGCATCTGCTCTCATTTTCATACCGACATTCTTTTTTTCAACAAGTGCTATCAAAGCCTTGTTATTGGGTTGCATTGATAAAAAAAATTCAACAAAAATAATTTCTTGTTTTGAAAATTAAAAATGAAGGTGTTACTGCAAATAGATGGTTATGTTATGTCTATCAGTGTTAAACAAACAATTATCGAAGATGAAAAATATAGTAAAATAGATGAAGATATTATCGCCAATGTACATCTTGCCTTAGTAGATGAAATATTGTCAAGTGTAACAGAGATGACAACCGTCAAATAAATCTAAGATATATTGACAAAGTTGTAAGAGGCAAAATCATTGCATAAAAAAATTTTCTAAGAAAAATTATAAACTCTTTGAATGTGCCCAACTACATGCAAGATTTGAGAATCCTGTTTGTTGCTTTGTATATGCAATCCTTTGTAAATAAAGAATTGCAAATGAATATGCTACATCAAAAAAATAAGAGCGTAAAAAAAACATTTGAAAGGTATAGAAAAATATAGAGAGAAGTTTTCTGTGAGAGAAAAAAAGAGAGTTAGTGAAAAATATGTGAAATATTTTTGTGCACACCGTGAGTGTAAAAAAGTTGTGAATTTCTCTTATTAAATATTTTCTTAAATTATTATCTATAAAAATATAGTAATCTTATTTTTCATAGTGATAACTATCTAGACTCAGTCCTTGTGATTTTTTCCAATTTGTGTTTTCACATAAAAACTTTTTTATATATTTATTTATTTATTATTTTTCTTATTTCTGTCTATTATATTTTAACAGAGAGCAAAAATATTTCTGTTAATTTTTGATGTCCATCTGCTATCATTTTCATACCAACATTGTTTGTTCCAACAAGTAGTATCAAAGCCTCGTTATTATACCTAGTAGCATTGATTGAAAATTTCAACAAAAATAATTTCTTGTTTTGAAAATTAAAAATGAAAGCGTTGTTGGGGGGAGGGGAATTAGTTGAGCTAACTTTTTTGTGCGATAATATTAACTCTATTCCTAACTGATTTAACACAAACATGAAAACAAACAATCACAAATATAAGAGAGGAAGGGATAGAGGGATGCAAACTGTTTGTTCACGAGTCGATCACCCAATACTTCTAGTCGACCACTTCTCAACCGTTGGATATAGTCGTTGTGATTTCTGTTGGTTCGGCCATCCGTATATTTGTATCTAGTCGACGGCTTCTTCACATTGCAAGAAATGCTTCAACTTCTGCCCTTGGTTGAACGTCGAGCAATCTGCCATTTCTCTGGTCGACCACTCCAAGCCCCGGTCGACCGCTTCCTGCTGTTCTGCTCTCTGTAGCAATCTGGTCGACTGCTCTCTTGACTTTGGTCAACCTCTACTTTGTGTTTTGCACAACTTGAAGTGTTTAAATCCCAAAGCTTAACAATTGGCTACATGGACTTAAACAAACACATTATAGCACATAAATATCCTTGTTAAGGGGTATTTTCAATGAAAATCAAATATAAACTAAATAATAATAATAATAATAATATCCAAATTGATAAACAACTATAGTCAAAGTAAAATATTCATCATCAAAACAATTAAGTATAATTTCTATAGGCTAACAGGTGTTACTACAAATAGATGGTTGTGTTATGTCTATTAGTGATAGACTAACAATTATTGAAGATGAAAATGTAGTAAAACATAGATGAAATATTGTCAAACAAATATAAGATATATTGACAAAGTTGTAAGAGGCAAAATCAGTGCATGAAATATATATATTTTTTAAATTATACATTCTTTGAGTGTAGAATCAACAACAGTAATTGATTACATCAATACTTTCAATACCTTATTTTCTATACTTACTACAATGGAGATCAAAATAATTGAAAAAGAAAAGAAAAAGTTTTACTTCAAAGTTTACATGATTTGTATGATCATTATATCATAAGTTTGGCAAATAGTGTTGCAAATCATACAGTTTTATGCTCTCACAAAGCAAAAACCTAGCAAAAAGCTAAAATGTATTTGCACAATTAATGGTGGTGGATATACAAGATCCTTTGATGAATACATGACAATGCATGCAATTAGACACGAAAGATCAATTCTAAAAACTTTTCAACAAAATAGCATTGTAGAAAGAATGAAGTAAACAATTATTGATTAAGTGCATGTTATCATATTCAAAACTTCTCAAAACATTTTAGGGATCAACAATGAAAAATTTCGTAAACATTATAAATTTTTCTGCATCAACACAAGTGAATAGAGAAGTACCAAACAATATTTCTATGGGAAAAGACATCACTGATAGGCGTCTAGGATAAAAAAACACATTTAGATATAATCTGATACAAAAAGCTAAGGAATCCATGTTTTAGATCTAGAACACATTCTAAAAGATGAAAGCTCCAACCAAGACAACAAAACTAAGAAATACATATTCTTTTAATACATAAGTGATGCATTCAGATATCGGATTTTAGATCAAGTTGGCAAGAAGATTTTCAAAAGCTGAGATGTTGTCTTCTTTGAAAATCAAACCATTGAAGACATTGATAACAATGTGAAGATCACTAATGAGCATCTATCTGTAAGAGTTGATAATGTGCAATCAACTACTAACGTAGGACGTGCTAGTTAATGAGAATGGTGCAATCATGCAACTGGTGATGTTAATCAAGGAGAAATAGAAACTTCCCCAATTTCAATTGTAAAACCTCAACTAAGAAGGTCAACAAAAGATCATCAACCATCAACAAATTAATCTATAAAGAAGTATGTGGCGATCACTGGCAGTAATGAACCTAAGTGCTAGGAAGAAGTTATGAAGCATCAAAATAAGAAAAAACTAGTTGGGTTCTATACAAGAAGAGATAAGATCATTGCATGATAACAAAACTTATGAGCTTGTTAAACTTCCAAATAGGATAAAGACACTTAAGCATAGATAGGTATACAAATTGAAAGTAGAAGACAAAAATTAAAAGGTAGAAGGCATGATTTATCGTAAAAGGCTTTAATAAGAAGAAAAACGTTTACTTTGACGAAATATTTTCACCTATGGTGAACATGTCATCTGTACATACCATACTTAGATTAGCCTCAAGTACTTGTAGATTGAGCAACTCGATGGGAAAACCACTTTTTTGCATGGTGAACAAAAAGAAAATATCTATATGTGGAGCAACCAGAAGGGTTCGTTGTTATAAGATAAGAACATTCAATCTATAGATTAAAGCAAAACATGTATGGATTGAAGCAAACACCGCAAAATGGTACAAGAAAATTAATTTCTTTATGATCAATTAAGGATACAAAAGAACATCTTCGAACCATTGTGATACTTTACAGGAAATTGTGTAACAACCAAAAAATTTTCACTATTAATTTCTTATGTAACATGACATTTTTGAATTTAAATGGAATGGCTAACATTACAATAGGAAATTCATTTATTGTGCAGTGAAGTGTTATATTTTAATAGAGATATGAGATTTACTTTATTAAGCACATTATAGGATTAGAAAAGTTTTGTATGAAAAAATTTAAAGGAATAATGTGTAAGTGTACGCGTAATGAAATGTATTCGTGAAAGTGTGTGGTGTCCGCGGGTGTGAGGTGGCATCAGTAGAGGGAGGGATATCCGTAAAAAGATATGTGTATGTGGCGGATAGTGGTTAGCAGACAATTTTAGGTGGTATTCACAAGATAAGGTGTCCATGGAAACGTTGGTATCTGTGAAAGCATTAGTGTCTACGAAAGTCACTAGCCTCATAATGGACGTCTCCCGTCTTAAGACGGCGTCATTCAAGCCATAACGGACGTCTATCTTAATATGAGGGACGTCCTTTGTAGACCAAAGGTCCTTCACTGAATGCTAAACGACAGTGTTTCCATGGGTGCTATTTTAGTTGTTTATATATTTGTTAGTATCCTAATTGTACATATGTAATACCTTGAATTTAATCATGATGAGTATAAGATTAAGATATCATTTCAATTCTTAGTGAGTTGAATGTGTTGGAATTGTCATATATGGTGTAAATTAGGAATATTATTGTGATATGTAGATCAGCTTCTTTACAGATTCAAACTAAGGAAAAATAGCGGTCACTCAGTGAACAACCGTCATAACGGATGTCCCACATGCCATAACTGATGTCCCTCAACACAAAATACAAAGACAAATACTAGAAAACAAATTTCTATGAATGCCGAGGCATGCCCGTGAGTGATGAGTGGTCCTTTAGTACTAAAAGATGAATGTCCGTTTCAGCCGAGGGAGGCCTATTAATGTTGAGGGATGTGCCATCAATACTAGATGTCCATGAATGCCAAGGGAGGTCCATGAATGTCGAGGAAGAGTAAGAGTCGGTCTCCAACTATATAAGTGGTTAGAGTAGGCCCTCTCAACTAGAATGTGCGTTGAGAGCATGGTATTACATTAAAAGAGAGTTAGCTGAGTTCGGCTGAAGGCAGTGAGACTTTATTGTTGAAGCATCTATTGGAGCCAATTGTTAGCTCTAAAGACTTGCAGACATAATTCATTGCATATGTCAGCGAGTCTGCAGGGGTTATAATTGGGTCTAACAGATGCTTTAACAGATGCCTCATAACTCAAGTTCTGTCAAACATATTTCCTAATCTTTGGAGGTTCTTTTCATTCTTCTTGAAAGGGTTCTTTCTTCTTTCATCAAAGGAGTGTGAAAAATTTTAGATTTAAAGCTTATAAAATGAGAGAGTTATAGGCTTCCAAAGACGGATCGAGACAATGGACGATGCAAATCGAAGAACGGATCTCCCTCTCATTTCGGACGTTCGAATCTGTCTTATTTTCCTTTAGAAATTGATGAGTCCCTCAGTATAATGGATGTCCCTATCCCTATGACGGAGGTCCCTCGCCGTCAAATGGACGGCCCTCAGCCTATAGGGGACGTCCCTCGCACTAAAAAACAACATTCAAATTGCAACAAAAAAACCAAAAAACAGAGATATAACAACAAAAACCAAAACGAAAACCAACAACCAAAACCAAAACCAAAACCAAAACCAAAACTAACAACCAACAAACAGAGATACAACAACCAAAACCAAAACCAACAAACAGAGATACAAATCTCAATTGAGCCACTTTTTTAAAGTTTTTGCATGTTTTGTGGTTTTTTTTTTTTTTTTGCAGTTTTTGCCTTTTTTCAGTTTTTGCTTCTTTACAATTTTTTCAGTGTTGCCTCGGATATCGAAAACCTTAAACTGCAAGTCGGTGCTCATCTTGACATGAGTGGTGGCCTCAACTAGGTTCTTCGATTTGTGTGGGTCGTGAAGGTGGAAGCTTCAATGTGGACACTGGGCAATCACTAACTCCCCTAAAGGATGAGAGATTTGAAATATGCCATGTGGGCTGCAATTGGGAGGTGAAATTAGTTTGTCACTTCTTTCAAAGCGCACGATGAGAAAATATACCAGTTTTTATCTGTCAGTGCCATGACAATTGCAATTACCTCCGGCAACATCACTTGGTACCTATGTTGTGTGTGCACGTCAATGGATGACATGAAATATAATTGATTCGGGTGTGTCTGAAATAAAATCCATATATTATATGAGGTAAAAATATTGCATGAATGAATACAAGCAAGTGCCTTACGTAGATCCAACCAAGAGTCAACAGTCCCTCCTTCATTTGAACCTCAAATATCTCCTCCTCATTCAATGCCATGCATTGCATGTTAAGAACGCGAGATATTTATTTATTTATTTTCAATAACATCATCTTGTACATTGGTTAAACATTCTTACCCAGTCTGAACTTCCCAATTGCTTTGGAACGAGGAGGGTTGTTATTGGACAGACATCTTTACTCTGAAAAATGACAACACGCTGTACAATGTCATCAGCATACAATCAAAACTGAGAATAACTTTCAAATCATATTGTTTTTTACTCTGGAGCCGCAAAGTATACCACATGTCTCCTTGTTGTTCTTGGTATTTGTTTGTGCTAGTGTTACGAACTTGTCCATCAACTTCACAACCTGCAATTAAAAATCAGTGTAAATGTAAATTCAACATGTTGTACAAAACCAAATTGAAGACATACCTTTTTCACTTTTAGTAGTGAATCATGCCTTGGAGGACTCATTGATGGAGGACTCGTTGCCAAAACCTTATGAACTTTGGCAAGGGTTGAAGGAGGGACGATTACCTGATGATAGGAGACCTGCACCATTGTAACGTATTGTTAATCAACAGTACTAATGCATATATGAAAAGTGAATGTAAGCTAAAAGACATACTGGCATCCGTCCAAACCAGCAGCGAAAGATGCAGGAGAAGTTGATGGAGGAGCTGGCTAGGTTGCTGGAGGAGTTGACTAGGCTTCTTTCATTTGAAGTACAGTAGCTTGAATCTCGTCAACTTGCCTCTCTTGTCTCTCCAACTTGGCGACAAGCCACTGCCACCTCTCCTCACTGATCGATATAGAGGACAAGGAGTGAGGAGGGGGAGGTGCATCGTCCGCTGTAGGATGAACAAAATCTTCCTCCACCTCCACATGATCTGATGGTTGTGCATCTAATGTCCACGGAATTAGTGTAGTGGACGTCGAAGGAGGAGGTGCAGCTGACGTTGAAGGCAATTATGTAGCGGACTTTGATAGAGGAGGTGCAGTCGACGTGGTAGGAGGATGTGCAGGCTAAGTGGAGGGAGTGTCCACTCCTTTGAATACTCACTCCCCTCCTACTTTGTGCAGCCCCATCTAGAGGCAATGTCACTTGATTATACATGTCAAGCTTTTCATTAGTTCGTCGCTCTTTGGGAGGGTCAGCCAACTCATTGCTATCAACGATATGCTGAATGAGCCAATTGTCGGGGAGATTCTTCCTTGAACTTTTCATAATTGCCTTCATTTGATTAATTAATGGCATATGCAAGGTTGAACCTCTTCCCATTGTAGAGCTTCTCCATCATATAAAGATCCATGCATCTAACATGGTCTCTATGTCCATCACGGGGCAAAACTGTGGGTGATCATGTGATAGATGACTCTTGCTTTAGCATTTAGGTCCTTTAATTTGGGTTGGGAAAAAGATTCAACAGATTTAGGATTGTGAACCAATTGCCTCAGCAATGCCAGATCTTCTCCTTGTTTTACAAAGTTTGGGTCATTGGTCATGTAACTCCTTCAGAGTTAGCCTAATTTGTTTCTCATATATAAACATACTCAGCATAATAAGGTCGTCGGGCTCCAAATTTGCACAAAATAATTTCACAACCCTCTCATAATAATATCCCCTTATCGTGTGCAATCCATACAGAACAATGCACTTAAACATTTCCTTTAATCCAAAGTCAGCAAACACATTGAAATCTAACATCTTAGATATAATTACAGCACGGGGTATAATGTCATTATCGTACCATTGTTTGGAGGACTCTAAGTTGAACACCATGGGTTGTGCCTCTGCAGACATGCGTGCTTGACCTTCTGGCTGGAAGGGAGCCGCTTTATGTTTCTTCAACACTTGAATGGCCTTCGATGCCATTTTTTGCTTAAAAAAACATGAGGATAGATATCAAAAGTTTAATTTGGTAGGAGGAAGTCGAAATTTTTCTCAGCAATAGCTTGGGTAAAGGATGTCCTTTGTGATTATATAGGCATATTTGTGGCCGTCAAGATGAGAAACGTTGTCGTTTAGCCTTAAGAGAAGGACCTTCGATCGAAAATTGACATCCCTCATATTAATAATGACGTTTGTTATTGCCTGAACTACCTCGTCTTAAGATGAGAGACATCCATTGAGAGGCTACCGACATCCGTAATTGGCAGAACGATGTAATCTTGGGGTGAGGGACGTCCGTTATGGATGAGAGAGGTCCAACATAGGTCGAGTGATGTCCGTTTTGGAAGAAGGACGTCTGCCTTAATTGAGAGAATTTGTGCCTTTTAAAAATACGTGTGCTTTGCACGTGGCTCTTCAATGTTAGAGAATTTGGAGTTCATCCTGACCTTCCATTTTGATCCAGGAACGTACCTTGCTCGATCCAACGGCTATGGAATGTCGTTTGCCATCGTCTTTGGAAAATGACATATTCAATCATGGCCATCAATCCCTATAAGAGACGTCCCTCGCTTGATCCAACGGCCATGGACGATTGTCTGCCATGGCCTTTGAAAAATGACAAATTCAATCCTGGCTATCAATTCCGAGCGAGGGACGTCTTTCCTCGATCCAACGGCCATTGACAATTGTCTGCCATTGCCAGATAATTGTTCTAACGACCATCCATCTTCCAACAGGCAGGGGGGATGTCCCTTGTCCTCCGATAATTGACGTCCTTTGTCTCCGTTCGATGGTCCATGGTCAACAAAATGGAGGCATTAACGTCGACAAATTTGAAAGGGAAACATGCCTGCAAGGTCTCTGACGAGAATTTTCCATAGTTCAGGGTTTTAGTTGTTAGAAAAAATTTTTTAGGGTTTGACTTGTCATTGATCCCAAACTATAGGGTCTACAGTGTTAATTTCCCTTTATTGAATTACATTATTATCTTCGGAATAGAATCGTTAATGAATGAAGTTGTTGCTCCTCTCTGATTATAGGTTCTTCATTACCAAGAAAATATAAATTAAAATAATAGTTAGTGAGCTTCGGTGCTCTAGAGCTAGTGATTGGTGCACTTGTCACATCATCCTCTTTGGGTTCAAGAGGATTTTCCTCAAATCTAGATTGTATTCATTTCAATATTGCAATTCTTCATCTACATGGTCAGGTTGTAAGTCCTTAATGTTGAAGGTAGAGGATACTCCATATTCTCCCAATAATTTCATTATAAGCAATCATTTATTTTTTGAATAATCTTAAATGGGTTTGTCAGCTCTAGGAAGTAAGTTGGATATCCTCTTGTTCCAAAAAAACTCTCCCTTCTCAAATGAATCCACACCAAATCTCTGCTACTGAATGAAACCAGTATCCTCCTTGTGTTAGCATTTCAAGTGTACATCTCGTTCTTTCTTTCAATGGTATCCTTCACCTTTTGATACATGTTCTTAATGAATTATGCCTTTGCTTCCCTGTCTCTGTTCACTTGTCCTTTGATAGGTAATGGTATTAAATCCATGGAGGTTAAGGGGTTAAAATCATAAACTACCTAAAATGGCATTTTTCGTGTAGTGTTGTGTACACTTATGTTGTATTTAAATTCTACAAATGTAAGTGCATGTCCCACATCTTTAAATTCAATCCCATTATTGTTCTTAGTAAAACTCTCAATATTTAGGGATGATAGGAGGTGATAAAAAGTAGTTTGATACAAATCTTTCTTTATAAAAAATTCCAAAAAAAACATTGGAACTTAGTATCCCAATTCGGTATAATAGTTTTCATACATGAAGAACAATCTCCTTAAGAAACAACTCTTCTATTTGAGAGGTGCCATTAGACTTAATACAAGCAATAAAATCATACATCTTTGAGAATTGATCAACAACTACCATAATTGCTTCTTTTTCTCTAGCAGTCCTTAGTCATGCCAAGCAAAATCCATGCAATGAAGTTGGTAAGTGAAACGACCCAGTTTTTCATACATTTTAAAACATGGCTTAGCAGAAGACATTTTGTAATTAAAAACATTTGAAAATACGATAAGTAAAATTCTTCTCATTAAATCATTGCTTTATAAAACATGTCATACATTGAAAAACAATGAACATTTTACAAATTCATTTCACAAATAGAAAACCATTTACATTTATCCCTTCACCTAGCTTGCCACAAGATCCGCAGTGTGTAAATCAAACATTAGCTACTCCTTTCCATATTATCATACTTACCTACATCACAAGACTTAAACTATGAGCCTAAGGCTCAGTAAGAGATAAAAAAAATTCTATGCTCATGCTATGTACTTTATGAAAACATATGCAGTT
>CM039484.1:27665535-27693768 GCA_022433065.1 Begonia loranthoides
AATTAGTAATTGTCAAAGTAAAAGGTAGGAGATAAAATTAGAAGAAAAAAGTGACATTACCCTTTATACAATATGTTGATCATGATGATTGAGCTTTAGGAGCTGCGAACAATTTCAGTACCATTTAGCATTGATTGTGAAGTAGGATACAGAGTTACAGCAGTGACATGTGACAAGCAAGATAAAGAACTTGACAATTGATACTTTTGCTTCCATCCACTCAACAACTGACAGAAGAAAAACAATTGAACTGCCATTCAACGACCCGGCCTCAGTTGAAGTTCTATTTGAAATGCTTTTGCACATTAGTTCCCAAAATATCTTATAGCAAAAACTGCAACTTATAGGTAGGCGATCATGAAACCAATATAATCTTACACTAAGAGGGTGTAACACACACAGGGTAAGTAAACAAGAATCACTAATAAAGCTTGTTTAGTGATTAAAAAACAAAAAAAAAATGTCTACAGCGAAAAGAAACACCTTTGTGGATAGAAGAAATCACGTGCACAAAACATACGATTTAATAAGGAAGCAAAAATGAATGAATAAGAGAGCGTTCCCAAAGAGAATAATAGACATGTGGGTGGCTCACAAAAATTAGGGAGAGAGCACATATCCGCAATATAAAGAAACATGTCCATGAATAAAAGAAATCATGTACACAACACAAGTAATTAAATAAGGAAACATAAACAAATGGAGATTGGGGTACAGGCGGAGAAAAAGATAGACACGTGGTTGACTCACATTGATTAGGTAGGAAGCAAATATCCATGAACAATGAAGCAAATATTCGTAGCGAAAAAGAACACGTCAAGAAATAGGATGAAGTTTGATTTTGTGTAAATGGGTATACGCAGACGTCTATTATATAAGTGTCAATGTCCGCCTTCATGTAATAGATATAATTAGACGTCTATAGGTAGTGCGAATGTTTGGAAGATGTATTTTAACAAAAAAAGTAATTGTGAAGTTCGCGTCGTTAATTTTTCATAGTTCAATATTTTCGTTCTAACTTCGTTTAATATTTGACTTGTCACTGACCTCATAGCTCAGAGTCTTTTTATTTTAATTATCCTAAAAGTAAATATGGAGTGTCAACACTTTGCCCTTACTCGAGTAAGAAAAAATCGCTAATAAATCTTCTTTGCTGATTAAAAAATAAAAAAAATGTCTTCCAAATACATGATTATGGAAATTTTCAAGTCTTTATTCTTTAATTGAAAAACATTGAATATGTATAATTTATAAGATTAATATTATGTTTATCTTATATTTTTATCGTCTAATTCTTACCTCGTAATATAACAATTATTAATTGATATAATTAATTACTTACTTTAATTATTTGATATTGATCATACTAATTAAATCAATTAGTGATCATCAAAGGTAAAAATTAAGAGATAAAATTACAAAAAAAGAAAAAGATAACATTCTCCTTTATACAATATGTTCATCATGATGATTGAGCTTTCGAAATTACAGAGCTGCAAACAATTTTATTGCCGTTTAGCATTGATTGTGAAGTAGCGTATAGACAAGTTATGTAATATTTACCCATTTAAAAAACACTTCTGTGTTTGGAAACGCCTCCCCTGTCCCAAAAGCCTTATGATTGGGAAGGAGTTCCCCGATTTTCCTCCTTCCCCTTGCCTTAAACTCAACATCTCGGACCCTCTCTGTTTCTCATCTTTGATTATTTCCTTCAATCACATCAGGCAATCCAATGAAGAAGAAATAGACTGTAGTAAGCAGTAAGCCCAATTTCTGTCAACTCTGCATTTTCGATTTCTTGATTGGAGTTGTGAAATTTTGATTTAATTTTTTGAAGGAAACTTTGCATGTTTGGAGGGGGAAAAAGTGTTGAAATTTCACGGAAATTACAATGGTCACTATAATCAAAGGACGGTGTTCTGAGAGGTAAAAAATTGATTTTTCTTTTCAGATACATCTCTATTTGCTAGCATTGGTTTGAAATCCTTAATGTTGAAATTCGATTGATGATTTGGCAGTCTTTGGTTAATAAGTTTGGTGATTTCAGTCATTAAATTGAGTGAATAACGTCATGGTGTGAACAGCGGTTCACAACGCTGGGAATGTTGGGTTATGGTGTCGTTCGCCTCATCCTCTACCTCGGCCAATTAGATGGATGGTCGAGACTAGAAGTAAAGGCCATAGATGACATCAATCATGTTGATGTTGTTTGTGTCCAAATTCTCTCCATGAAGGGGCGGAAACGTAGGCTAAGTATCATCCTCGTCTAGACTGCCAACAAAGCCAGCAAGGCTGGATGTCACGGTCCTACTTTTGAGAGACTTTTCAAGAGGGCCGTGCGGCACTCATTGTTAGGGGGAACAACGAGTTTGCCTACTAAGTGTTCCAACGCCACCGATTGCCCACGAAGTTAGAACAAGCTTGAGTGTCTAACGAGCAAGCTAGCAGCGAGCGAGATTCATCGAAAGCGTCATTGAGTATAAAGAGTATAGTTTGAATGTAAAAAGCTTTATCATTGATTGCTAGCAAATTACATTGGTTCGGGGGGTCTACGTACAGTCATGCCTCTCCCCCTAAAGAGCATTCAGGACCATCTCCACTATGGCAGGAGTGAACATGCTATAGTGGTGAGGAGTCACTTGCCCAAAATGGAAATAAAAGAAATACAAGGAAATTACTATAATTGGAAATAAATCTAACTAAGCAGTAGGGGCAGCCATGGACAACAAGTCCTGGACATGTCCGGATTGTTACATTCTCCCCCAACTGAGCTGTTGACGCCCTCGTCAACTTGCCTTCAGCTTGAAATCTTCAATCTTCTGTGCTTCCTTCTCCAGGTTGTCTTCTTTCTCCCAAGTCACTTCGTCATCTCCAAGTCCTTCCCATTTGACCAGGTACTCTGTCTGTAGACGGCCGCCTGCCTTAACGCTCCTTTCTGCTAGAATTTCTTCAACTTTCTTCTTCTTCCGGTAGTTGAGGGCGATGTCTGGTCTTGTGAGGTTGTTCCTGGTACTATCTTCATCATCAGGGTGATACGGCTTCAGGTTGCTGACATGGATTACTGAGTAAATTTTAAGCCACCTAGGTAGACTAACTCTGTAGGATGTCCGTCCAATCTTTTTGAGGACTTCAACTGGACCTTCATATTTTCGTACAAGCCGCTTATCTCTCTTACCTCTGAATCGAAGCTGTTTAGGCAACAACTTTACTAACACCAAGTCTCCCGCTTTGAACTCTCGCGGTCATCGCTTCTGGTCTGCCCACATTTTCATGTGTTTTGAAGCTCGTTCCAGGTAGGCACGAGCTACTTCAATATTCTGCTTCCACTCTTTTGAGAAATTGTAGGCTTTTGGGCACTTCCCTGAGTAAGGTTGATCCAGGGTGTGTGGCATTGTTGGTTGCCTACCGTAAACTATCTCGAATGAGCTCATTCCTGTCGAGGAACTCTTCTGATAGTTAAAACAGAATTGTGCCGCATCAAGCAAACTTGGCCAATTCCTTTGACTGCTGTTGATAAAATGCCGAAGATATTCTTCTAGTAAGCTATTGAAGCGTTCTGTTTGACCGTTATTTGTGGGTGACAGCTGGAAGAGATATTCAGACTTGATCCCAATATTTTGAACAACTCTACCCAAAAGGCTCCAGTAAATCTTGTGTCCCGATCACTTATGACACTTTGAGGTATCCCCCATAATTTTACCACGTTTTTGAAGAAGAGTTGGGCTATCATTTGTGCAGAGCAATATTTTGGGGCGGCTATGAATGTAGCATATTTGGAGAAGCGATCAATTATAACCAGTATTGCGTGAATGTCATTGACGGGTGGCAAGTTTGTGATGAAGTCGAGCGATATGCTTTCCCAGGGCTTTGTTGGCACTGGTAATGGTTCTAGCAAACCAGTAATTTTGTCTTTCTCCGTCTTATCTTGTTAACACACCAAGCAGGTCTTGATGTATTGCATCACGTCTTCCTTCATCTTTGGCCAATAATATCCCCTCTTTAGAATGGCATAAGTCCTTTGCCATCCTGCGTGACCCGCCCAGAGGGTGTCGTGGCATTCTCGTAAGAGTGAGCGTCGCAGATCATTACTTCGGGGTACGTAAAGTCTGTTCCCCTTGGTTAGCAACAGGTCTTCTTCGATCCAAAACTGTCGAGTCTTCTTTTCTTGCACCAATTGCATTATGGACCGAGTAGCAGGGTCGTCTTGTAGGCAGTCTCGAATCTGATCTTTCATGGATCCACTAACTCTACTTGCTTGGAGTTGGGATAGGTAACAAAGACTGGCACATTCTACTTTTCGACTAAGGGCATCAGTTACCCGATTTGATTGACCCGACTTGTGTTCGAACTGAAAATAAAATTTAGATATAAGCTCGTGCCACCGAGCTTGTTTGGCCAACATTTTTGGTTGATTGAAGAAGTGGCATATGGAGCTATTGTCTGTCTTCACTTTAAATTTGGAACCCAGCAGGTACTGTCGCCATACTCGCAAGCAGTGTACCTACTGCTAACATTTCTTTCTTAGCAGCAATATATCTTCTTTCTGCTTCTTTTAACTTGCGACTTTCGTAAGCAATAGGGTGGCCATTTTGCAGCAAGACCCCTCCAAATGCGTAGTCAGACGCATCTGTTTCCACCCCAAATGGTTAAGTAACATCAGCGAGGGCTAAGACCGGACTCTGCATCATTGCATCTTTCAAATTGTCAAATGCATTTTGACATCTCTCGTTCCACTCCCAGGGAGTACCCTTCTTCAGCAGTTCAGTAAGAGGAGCAGCCCTCTTCGAGAATCCCTCAACAAAACGTCTGTAATAGTTCGCAAGCTCCAAAAATGAGCATAGTTCAGTAACAAAAGTGTGGACCCTCCAATCTCGGATTGCTTTGACCTTATCAAGATCCATGCGTAACTGCCCTTGCTCGATGATGTGACCAAGGAACCCAATGCTCTTCTGGGCAAAAGAACATTTCTCTTTCTTGATGTACAGCTGGTTCTTCCTTAGTTTTTTGAGGACAAGTTGTAGATGGCTTTTATGTTCTTCCAAGGTTTCACTGTAGACCACAATGTCATCTAAGTAAACCACCACAAACGTGTCGAGGAAATGATGAAATACTTGGTTCATAAGGGTGGAGAAGGTCGCTGGTGCATTTGTTAGTCCAAATGGCATTACCAAGAATTCAAAAGCTCCATAGCGAGTCACGCATGTCATCTTTTGCTCATCACCTTCATCAATTCGAACTTGATAATAACCCGATCTTAAATCGAGTTTGGTGAAGTATTTTGCTTTATACAACTAGTCAAATAGATCAGTGATAAGTGGAATTGGGTACTTGTTACGTACCGTGACCTTGTTGAGTGCCTGATAATCAATACATAGTTGTAAGCTACCATCCTTTTTCTTCTGAAACAATACAGGTGCTCCGAATGGTGCTTTTGCGGGTCTGATGAATCCAGACGCAAGTAATTCGTCCAGTTGTTTCCTTAATTCAGCAAGTTCAGGTGGAGCCATTCTGTAGGGTGCCTTTGCAGGAGGTTTAGAACCTGGATTCAGTTCGATCTGATGATCAATGTCCCTACGCGGAGGTAATGTTTTGGGCAAACATTCTGGCATGGTGTCTTGGTATTCCTCCAAGACTTCTAAGATCTCTTATGGTATCTCTTCTTTAGTTCCTTCATCTACAATCGAGGGAACCAAGATGTTGGTCGGATCTTGGTGTTTCAGCCTTTTCTTGAACTGCATAGCTGAGATCATTTTTGTACTACTAGCAACAGGTTGTCAAAGTGTCGCAGGGACCACTGTCGGATTGTTTCCTGTGATCACCATGCATTTCCCCGAAGGAATGGGAATCACCCTGTGCTCCATCAAGAACTCCATCCCTAGGATGATATCAAAGTCGTCCATCCGTGCAACGACAAAGTCAATTGGCCCAGTCCACGAGTTCAACTTTAGCTGAGTCCTTTTTACCACTCCCACTACCGGCATTGCTTTCGCATTCACGGTTTTCATCTTGCCCGCATTTTCTTCCCACTTTAGGCCCAAACGGAGAGCTTCCTTCTCAGTTATGAAGTTATGTGTGGCTCCTGAGTCAATCATAGTGCTTTTAGTAGCCCTATTATCGACAATGCTTTCCACATACATGAGGCCTTTGTGTGCGGTCTTTTTAAGCTCCTCCATTTGTTGTTGGACTGCAGACAAGAAAGTCATAGTGCCAACTTCTGCCACTTCTGCGGGCACTTCTTCGAAAACTCCTTCAGTTGAGTTGTCACTTTGAATGTAAGCTCGTGCAGCTGCTAGAGCCGATTTATGCGGGCATTGGTGAACTCGGTGAGGTCTTTTACACAAGAAGCATGACATAGGCCACTGTGTATTATTCCCTTTCCATGTTTCTTGGCCTTCCTTCGGGGTTCTCCATGCTTCTTGGTTTTCTCGGGGTGCCCTCCACGTTTCTTGGCCCTCTCTTGGGGCATATGGCTTCCTTTCCGGAGGACCCGTGTTTGGTCTCTGTGGTCTCGAATTATTTGTAGTAGGGAGATTTTTCCGGGGACTAGGATTCTCATTGGCATAGTCAAATAACCGTTCTGCCGCTGCAAGGGCGCTTGAGAGACTCTGGACCCTTTGTTCATATAACTTAGTTCTGGCCCATGGTTTGAGTCCTTCAATGAAAGTGAAGATTTTGTTGTTTTCAGCCATGTCATGTATGTTGAGCATTAGGCCCGAGAACTGTTTCACGTAGTCACGGATGCTACCCGTCTGCTTCAGCTCTCGTAGTGATCTACGAGCATTGAACTCAATATTCTCGGGGAAGAACTAGTCTTTCAGCTGTTTCTTAAATTCGTCCCAGGTGTCAATGACACAAGTGCCACTGGATATGTCATTGTATTTTGATCTCCACCAAAGTTTTGCATCTCCTGTAAGATGCATTGTGGCCAATGTGACTTTAGACTCTTCACTAGTCTTGGTTGCCTTGAAATATTGTTCCATATCGAAGATGAAGTTCTCTACTTCCTTCGCATCCCGAGTCCCACAGAAGGAGTTCGGTTCCGGTATCTTCACCCAACTAGACTCAACTACGGTAGTAGCTTGAGTTTGGTTACCCATCGCTTTCATGGTGATGTTCAGTTTAAGGTTTATCTTGGCGATTTCGGCTTTCAGAGAGTCGAACATCACTTTGAAGTCTTTTGTTGTATTGGCTACAGTGTTTGCTAGTCGAACGCGAGCATGGTCTACTTCTTCTACGCGTTCTCGTAACCCCACCATCGTGTTTGTGGAGCTCTCTCCACTTTCTATTGCCTTTCCCTTCTCTGGTCGGGATTCAAGATTTTCTATCCGATCCATCAGCTCTTGGATCGGGATAGTGTCTATCCTGCTATGCACAACAGCAATTTCAACAGGAAATTCAGCCATTTCCTTCACTCGTTCCTCTAGGAAACGTACATTATCAGGGATTTCTTAGAGATACGTCATCTCCTCTTCCAGCGGGATTAGCCGTTCGAGCTGGTCCATCGACGGGTTCGTCTTCTCTGACGAAATTTTTTTCAGCATGACTTTTCTTGCAACTTGAGCCAACCTGGCTCTGATACCAACTGTCACGGTCCTACTTTTAAGAGACTTTTCAAGAGGGCCGTGCGGCACTCGTTGTTAGGGGGAACAACGAGTTAGCCTACTAAGTGTGCCAACGCCACCGATTGCCCACGACGTTAGAACAAGCTTGAGTGTCAAACGAGCGAGCGAGATTCATCGAAAGCGTCATTGAGTATAAAGAGTATAGTTTGAATGTAAAAAGCTTTATCATTGATTGCTAGCAAATTACATTGGTTCGGGGGGTCTACGTGCAGTCATGCCTCTCCCCCTAAAGAGCATTCTGGACCATCTCCACTATGGCAGGAGTGAACATGCTATAGTGGTGAGGAGTCACTTGCCCAAAATGGAAATAAAAGAAATACAAGGAAATTACTATAAATGGAAATAAATCTAACTAAGTAGTAGGGGCGGCCATGGACAACAAGTCCTGGACAAGCCCGGATTGTTACACTGGACCTTGAGTGGGTCGCAATCAGGCTTGCATTGGGCGGAGACCAACCCTACTTGGGCCATGATCTGGGTCTGTTTGGGTGAGTTTTTGGCCAAAATTTACTTATTGAAATTGGGTTATTTTTGTGCCAAAATTACCCAATTAAATTTGGTTATTTTTTGTAATAATTGAGAACTTTTAATGTATAAAATTTAACCCAAAAATTTTACAATCTTATTTTGAATAGGTACCCAAGTGGACTCTATAAATCGGACTTATTTGAATAGTTGGGGTTGGGCCAGTGGTAAACCCACTTCGAGGTAGTGATCTAATTTTATGCACCACAATACATAATTTATATAAAATAAATATTTTAAGACGTGTCTCATATAAAAATGACGTATTCATATTGTGCCGTCGGATTTTTGTATTATATTTAATTTTTCACTATACCCATTTCATTTACACATGCATATAAAAACTATTGGTTCAACTTGATCACATGAACCGAGTTCGATGGACCTAAATTGGGGTCTATTTTATTTTACGCATATTCTACCATGGGAGGATTTCATGCAGATCAAAGTGCTACCAAGCTCAAGCCCAAAGACAATAATACATTGCATGACATAGGAGATTCAATGAGAAAATCAATAATCAAGAAAATGCACAAAGTATTGCATGACTTAATTGTGGATATCCAAGAGAAAGAATCAACTCAATACATATTAAAAGCAATAAATATGTTAAGTGTTGATAAATAAGCAATGGTGGAAGATTGTGTGAAAGACAAAAAAAATGAATGGATTCATTATTCTGAAATTGGTCAACTAGAAGGACAAAAGCTATAAAGTTTAATAATCATTAAAATGGTTGAGATTGGGCATAAGTTTTCTATGCACCAAAATTGATAGGAAAATTTGGGCTGGGTCAAGATTTGAAATGGAACCATGATCTTCATACAAATTAAATTAGACATCTTAACCTTTCCATAGCCACAAAGATTGTAAGATTCAGAGAAGATATGGTTATTTAAACAGTATCCCAAATTCTTCTAAGATTCAACTCTTACATAAGCAGCCAAGTTTCCTATTTTTCCTAATTTATTTATTAAGTTTCCAATTTTTTTTTTTTGGTTAACTTTTAAGTATTCAAATCAATAGGATTTAGAATAATATATTTTTATGATCATTCGCTATTATTCTTAGTGATAGTTTTTTAATTTATTTATATATGTTTGTAGTCTATTTCAACACAAGCTTGTACCTTTTTTATTTTTTAGGATGAATATACACTAATGTTGAAGGTTCTTTTGAGAAGTTTTTTTTGGTTCTTTGTGAAGGAATAGATCTTCTTCAAACTTAAACTTGGACGATTAACTTGATAACTTTAGTTCTAATCAACAAGTTTTGTTAGAGTCAAGTTCCTCAATTTGATAGCTTTTGGTCCTTATCTCTTTATAGATAATGAGTCAAGCTACTATACTTGTTTCAAGGGTGATTATAATTCTAGTTTCCTCATTGTTTGAAGGGACTCGAATTTGATATATTTGTAGCTCTTGTATTAGAGGAAAGGATTCTATATTCAAGATTCTATCTTTGTTCTTGTTGTTTTCTTTTTCTTCTATTTTCCTTTTTGTTGATTCTTGACTTCCTCTTCTTCTTCTTCTTCTAGTTCTTATTCTTGCAATTCAAACAAAAAAGGAAGAAAGTTTCAACTTTCTTGCAAAAGGCAAAAGAAAAGTTTAAAACAAAAAAGAAATTCTTTCTTGTAAAAGTCATTATTTTTTGCCAAGTTTCAAGTTTTTTTTTTCTTGCAAAATTTAAAATCAAAGAAATTTATCCAAAACTTTTCGTGCATCATTCTTGCTATCCTTTGATTATTGAATCTTTGATTATTTTTGTTCATCAATCCTATATTATTATTAGTAATTTCATGATTGTATCCATATTTGATAAGTGCATATTCTTTTCTTATTTGATATCTTTCCTTAATCATATTTAGATTAAGATTTTTTCTTAATAGTCTTATTTCCAAAGTTTCATCTTCCCATATTGGTTAACCTTCCTAAATTGGTTCTTTTCTTATTTGTTTTCTTTCCTTAGTTGTTTTCTTTCATAAATTGTTTCTTTTCATAATTGTTATTGTAACAGCCAAGTTTTTCAGTATTAAAAACGTGTAAATTTTAAAAAACTTTTCTTTTCTTTTGTGAAACAGCGGAAGACTTTTCATTATTAAAAACCCCTTTTTAAAATGATACGGTAAATAGAAATCATTTCTGAAAATATTTTATAAAGCATATCGGAAACTAAATAATAAAACAAAGCATTTTAGAATACAATAAATAACTTCTTTCTTTTTCAATTTAAATACATTTACAAAACCTTTACATGCTTTTTGTTTTACATTCATTAGCCTAGTTAGCCATAAGATTCACCCATACAAATCCTTCGTCAACTGTCCTTAACTTATTCTCTTGTTTCTCGTACATACCTACATCATAGGACAAAATAATGAGCCTAATTCTCAGCAAGAAATAGAATGAAATGCATTGCTCATGCTCATGTTCAATGCCAACTTATGCAATCTGTCTTAGAGAAAAATCTATCTCCTCCTTTACATTTCGTTATAAAGAAACGATACATTCCATGATTGTGTGGCTTAACCGTCACTCTCGAGGAGATACATCCATTACGGGTGTCACCACCATGACCATCACCAATCTCCTATGTTGTGCAAGCATGGGGAATTTCTAATACAAGAGAAATCATACATCCTATGGTTCATGTGGCTTAACCGTCACTCTCGAGGAGAAATATCTATTAGGGGTTTCACCACCGATGGAACGTCACCTTTTCTCCCGAATCCCCACATGCCTATTCATTCAACATTTAACATGTCATGCATATGTCAATATTTTCATAAGTCCTAACCGTGATGCATGTATATTGTGTCATGTTCAATTCACATCAATGTACTGAGTATAAAAGGAAACAAATTCGTAATATAACAGTGCATACTTAAACTAAATAAAGAGCAATTCATATACTAATTGACAGGGGGCAAATTCACATACCAGTCAACAAAGAGATAACGACAAAGGGAAATTCACATGCTAGTCCATAAAGAGATAACAGTTCGTATATTAGTTAACAGGGAACAGTTTATGTGATAATTAACAGAGGGATAGCAATTTAGATTTTGATTACAAGAGGACAATTTATGGAACTACGGAACATTTATCATGAACTGAGCAGAATCATCCAAGTCTGAAGCACTAATCCACACAGTAGCCTAACAACATTTTTCATTGTAACCAACAACAACAAACTAACATTACCAATAATTCTTTATTGTCTAACCTCTCACGGTTAATATCAATCTCCAACATTTTCTAAGTATTCAATTACTATAATTAAACTTTCCATCAGCATAACCATTCACATCAATAGAAATAATTTAATATATGAACCAGTATTTCAAATCAACAACGGAGGGCAGAAACAAATCACTCAACACGTAGAACATCTAATTTCTTTCATTCAATTATCATGTCAGCATTAACTCCAAAACAAATCTCGTGATGTAGGGCCTCCACTGGCCAACTATATCCTATTTCTTAACTCACTTGAGGATTCCTTATAGCCGCATGTTTTCCTTCACGCCAAAAGCAGTGATCTCCAAACAAGCCAAAGCAGTGACCTTTTCCTTCCTCACATTCTCGGTGCCTATCTCCCTCTCTCCTTTGCTCTTTCTTTTCTCTGTAAGGACTTCCAGAATATGCTCCACTTTTACTTCAGTCTTCATTTAAATAAGGAGAGAAATCTGCTTGAGACGTTTTGGCATCCTTGAGATTCGCCAACAACTCCTAGGTTGCATTGCATCCAAATGCCACATATATCAGCTTATCGTTTAAGGAAGATTATGAAATCAAATTGCCGAAACGCTGGCAAAAGGAACACCTAAACACCAGCAGAAAGGGAGCATATTCCTTTTTGAAGGATTGTAGAGCGGCCACGATTTGCCGCTCATAGAAATTAAACGTGAAGGACATCTATTTTCCATAAGGGACGTCCCTCGTCGTGAATCCCACAATCTTACTTCATTCGCTCCCTCATCGGACGGTCATAAAATGCATCCATTTTTCTTTTTGATTCCCATGTACCTTGCACGTGGCCCCATCCTTGATTTAATAATAGACGTCTCCCTTGCTAATCTATGGTCCACAGTTCATCCGATATTTCTTACGTCTCATCTAACAGTTTACAATTCATTCTATATTTCTCCTACAAGACATCCATTAATTTCCTTGCCATGAGGGACATCCGTTCCTCAATAAGGGACATTTGTTCTTCAATAATTCTTTCCTCCCTTTGTTCTAAACGACATCGTCCCACTTAAATTTTAACGTCGTTCTCTTTATTTCTATTTCGGACTTCCTTTGTCCATAAAGGACATCTCTTCCTTCCCATTTCTTCTTACTTCCAAATGATATCTTCTCACTTAATATTAACGTCATTCCCTTTATTTCTATTTTAGACATACTTTGTCCATAAAGGACGTCCCTCGCATCAAAACGATGTCGCTTTCTACTTACTCTTAACAAACGTCACAGCCTGCTTTCCATATTCAATAATGGACATCCATTTTGCCTTGAGGGACATCCAGCATAACCCAAATGACACCACATTTCCATATTCAAGCACAATGTAGTTAAGAACAAGTACTCCTTTATTCAAGGTGGAAGGACAGTAATCCTAACACCTCTTAAACCATGGGAGGCTGGTGAGGACCAAGAGATAATAGCAAAAAAATTCAAAAAGAGAGAAAGGTCAATGAGTGAAAAAAAGGAGTGAGAAAAAAGAATGAGAGGAAAAAGAGAGAAAAAATTGAGAGTGAGGGAATAAAAATGCAAATGAGAGTGAGGGGAAAAAATAAGAGTGAAAAAATGAGTGGAATAGCAAGGAAAAGTGAGATGAAAAGTGTGATGTTGGCAAGGCAACAAGTACTTGTACTTTTTTACAATGATGTTTATCTTTCAACTAACGATCTAACCAATTCTCTTCCAATTGTTGTTTCTTCTCTTTTACAGGAATTTGAAGATGTATTTCCTGAAGAGTTGCTGAAGGAATTATCTCCTCTATGGGGGATTAACATCAAATTAATTTCATACATGGAACTTCGATTCCTAATTGACCGGCATATAGTGCTAATCCCAAATAAACTAAGGAGATTCAAAATCAAGTGGATCAACTAGTGGATAAAGGATTCATGAGGGAAAGCCTTCGTACATGTTTGGTTCCTGTAATCTTGATTCCTAAAAAGGATGAATCTTAGCAAATGTGTGGGAATTGTCAAGTTGATCAACAAATTTATGGTACAGTATCGACACCCTATTCCAAGATTGGATGATATGCTTGATGAATTAGATAGTGCATGTTTATTTTTAAAGATTGATTTACAAAAAAGATATTACCAAATTCGCATGAAAGAAGGTGATAAAGTTGCATATAATGATTATTATAGACATGATGGATACTTGTTTAGAAAAAAATAAGCTTTCTATTACTATGTGTTCATTAAGAGAGTTACTTGTTAGAGAGACACATGGAGGTGGATTGATGGGTCACTTTGGATTAACAAAAACTTTAGATGTATTATGGGAGCATTTGTATTGGCCTAAAAAGAGGGTTGATTTGCAATTAATTTGTGACAAGTGTATTGAGTGTAGGAAATCTAAATCAATGTTAAAACAACATGGACATTATATTCCTTTACCTATACCTAGCCAACCTTGGATTGACATTTCTATGGATTTTTTTTTAGGGTTGCCAAATACTCCAAGTGATAGGGGTAGTATTTTTGTTGTTATTGATAGATTTAGCAAAATGGCACACTTTATTGCATGTTCGAAAACTAATGATGCTGCACATATTGCGGATGTATTTTTTTAGAGAAGTTGTGTTGTTACATGGATTACCTAGAACTTTTTGTGAGTGATAGAGGTGTTCAATTTTTTAGTCACTTTTGGAGAACTTTATGAAATAGACTAAATACAAAACATTTATTCTCCACCGTAGCTCACCCTCAAACGGATGGACAAACCAAGGTAGTTAATAGGACACTTTCTACCTTTTTACGAGCTATAATTTCTAAAAACTTAAAACAACAAGAGAATTGTTTACCGCATGTTGAGTTTGCATATAATAGGGTTGTTCATTCTCCTCCATCTTACTAACCATTAGAAATTATTTACAACTTTATTCCTTTAACTCTGTTAGATATTTTACTTTTACCTACTAATTAGTTTGCTAATCAAGATGGAAGAAAATGCCAAACTTGGGTATGTTGTTCTTAACATCTCTTGGAAGTTGTAAGTTCTAGACTTGTTGGAATAGATTCATTATATTGGAGCTTATGATTGTTTAAAGTTAGATAAAAAATTATGAGGATAACATGAACTTGGTCCAAGGGGATTGAATGCTTGATGTGTATAGCAGTTAATGAGTTTTCGATTAATGTCGTGACACAAAAAAGAAAAGAAAGAAATGAAACTAATACGGAAACCGTTTTATGTAAAGTGCATGGTCCATATTGCATATCATTTCTTACTAAGCATTAGGCTTATAGTTTAAGTCTTGTGATGTAAATAAGCGGGGTAACAAGGAAAGGAGTAGCTAATGGAGGATTTATGCATTGCGGGTCTTGTGTTTTTTGGGCTAAATGGAAAAGGAAAAAGAAAATGTGTATGGTTTTAAAGTTACAAAATGTATTTGATCAAAATGTGTTTCAAGAAAGAAATTTTATGTATGGTAGTTCAATTCAGTTGTTTCAAATGTTTTACTTATTTTCGGAAGCTTAATTTACGAAAAGTCTTCCGTTACACATTTTTAAAAGTCATGTTTTAAAAAGTATGAGAAAATAGTCATTACAATGATGCATGAAATTCGAGGATGAATATTTTCGAGGAGTGAGGGAATGATGTGGATCAAAGTTCAACTAAGCTCAAGTCCAAAGACAATGATCCATTACAAGGCATAGGAGCGCCAATGACTTGATCAAGAACCAAGAAAATGTACAAAATATTACATGACTTAACAGTGGAGATCCAACAAAAAGAATCAACTCAACACATATTAAAACCAATAAATGAGTTAAGTGTTGATAAAGAAGAAATTGAGGAAGAATGTGCAAAGGAGAAAAAAAATGAAATGATTCATTATTCTAAAATGGGCAAGCTTGAAGGACAAAAAGTTATAAAGTTTAAGTATCTCTAAATGGTTGAGATTGGGTTTAAGTTTTCTGCACACCAAAATTGATAGAAAGATTTGGGCTAGATCAAGATTTCAAATAAACATGTGATCCTCATAAAATTAACATAGAAATCTTAAGCTTTCTACAGACACAAAGATCGTAAGATTCAAAGGAGATTTGGTCATTCAATCAGTATCCGAAATTTTGCCAAGATTCAACTCTTACTTAGGCAGCCAAGTTTCCTAATTTTTCTAATTTTATTTATTAGGTTTTCAAAGTTTTTTCATTAATTTTTAAGCTTCCAAATCACTACAATTCAGAATAATATATTTTTAGGATTATTCGCTATTATTTTTAGGAATATTTTCTAATTTATTTAGGTATGTTTGTAGTCTATTTAAACACAAGTTTGTACTTTTTTTTAGGATGAATGTACACAAATTTTGAAGGTTCTTGTGAGAACTTTCTTTTTGGTTCTTTGTGAAGAACTAGATCTTCTTCAAGTTTAAACTCGGAAGATCAACTTGATGACAATGGTTCTAATTAATAAATTTTGTTAGGGTCAAGTTCCTCAGTTTGATAGTTTTGGTTATTATCTCTATATAGATAACAGGTCAAGTTCCTATACTTGTTTCAAATGAAACCCAAATTCTAGTTTTTGCATTGTTTGAAAGGACTCGGATTTGATATATTTGTTGCTCTCTCATCAGGATGTGTTTGTTTGTTGTTAAGAGTAATAAGAAAGTTGTATGTATCATGTCCTTAGGTGTAAAACCCTAAACCTAATCAAGGTATCTATGTGTCTTTCCCGATCTCTAAACATCGCTTTTATTTTGTGATATGTCTATGGTATTATGTGCCCAGAGTACGTGAGTGACTCAATTTTCACTAAGATTTTTATTTAATACAACAATAGTTTATTTTAATTACATACCACATATTGGTGGGTTATTTTAAACACGTGTCATTTTGTATAAATTTTGTAAAATGAATTTATGTAATACGAATTTTAAGATCATCCATACTTAAACATTATTTTAAATAAATTATTATCAATTAAATCTAATCCCTATTGAGTTTAGTCCACTCACCACATTGACATCTTTTCAGAATTTTGTCAACAAGACTTCCAATTGCCGAATAAGGATTAAAATTTGGTGGAGTTTATTTTATTTTCACAATTTTAATAATTTTACCTTAAAAGACGTTTAGTGAGGTAAACTTCGCTATGGACAATTGTAATTTCCATTTTTTATTTTTACTTACTGCACAATTATTTTATTTGAATTTCATTACTACGCTATTTAGATTGTTGGACCAGCTAAGTCCACATTTTGTTGGGCTTTGGCTTGTAATAAAAATTTTAAACTTCACCTCTTAATTAATAAATTAAAGTGAAAAAGATTGAATTCTTTATGCCGAGTCATTTCCCATTCTATCTCGGGGCCTTTGTTGGTCGTGACAAGTTATAGTATTGGCATGTGGCAAACAAGATGAAGCACTTGACAATTGATATTTTGGTTTCCATCCACTCAACAAATGACAGAAGAAAAACTATTGACCTACCATTCAACAACATTGCCTCAATTGAAGTTCTATTTGAAATGCTTTTGTACATTAGTTTCCAAAATAACTTATAGCAAAAGCTGCAACGCATAGGCAGGGGATTATGAAACCAATACAATCTTATACTAAAAGGTTGTAGCACACACACACACACACACATATATCCTCACATTTTTCATTTCAAGTTTTATTTGATTGAATATTTTAGAAATCCACCAAAAATAAACAAATTTCCAAACTTTCAATTTGTAACAATCAAAGTTGAACATCTTCTTCAAGAGGGGCTTTGACCGGAGAAAGCAAATCAACAATGTGCTTACTCTAGAGGGCAACCAACTAGATCTCTAGCATCAAACAGCTTCAAATTGGAGCAAATGTAGGGGATCTCAGTTGTGCTCAACCAGAGAAATGAACAACACCCTGAAATGGTAAAGAAAACTTGATGGACTTGCAGACCCATGACAAAATAGGAGCAACAACCTTGGGGAGAGAATCTATGCATGTTTCACCATTATTCCACAAAGCCAAAAAAAGTGGCATCATGCTTCTTGTCATGACCCACCCAGAGGTGGGTCGAACAGAACCGTCAGGTCAGACAACCCGATTCTCAGAGAGAACCCGGTTACCTAGCCCAAGGAGTGAATTTTTATGCGGAAGACTTAACGGGAATAATATCAAACCCAAGCTTAAATAACATGGATTAGGGCCCACAGAGTGATCAATTAGAGACATGATAGCATAATAAAGAAAATTACTGTGCATGAATTAAATTGGACAACACCAAACTAAAAATCCCAACATATCAGGAATGGAGGGATTTGATTGATGAACCTCCACCCATCCACAGAAGATCAAAACACCCAGCAGGAGCATCAGCTTCGTCCAACTACCACTCATGTTAAAGTAGTGCATAGGATATACACCCTAACTTAGGGGAAAATATAGTCTAAGGGGTGAGTGACTAACTCAGTTGAAAAATCTATACTAACTGCAATGCATGCTAAACTCGTTTTCTTTATCATTTGAAAGTCATTTCATGCTTCTAATTTTAACTTACATGGATTTTAAACATTTGAAACCTCTTTGTCATTTTTAATAACTGGCCCATTGTAACGCCCCATTTATTTAAAACTGTTTTTCTTTATTTTAAAATTTGTGATAAGAAAATTTTTGTTTAATTTATTTAAACTCATGCATCAAAACAATTAAATTCAACTTATACCATATTAGAGATTAATTAAGCAGAATTAGGAACTGCAATTTCAAAACATAGTTTAGGGTTTCTAACAAAAGTTTGGGATTACAAAATTTGTTCCATGTTCAAAATAAGATAATTAATTAAAATAGCCAACATTATTTTCGTGCGCCACCACCGTCAAGTCAATTCAGCTAATGACTCAAGGGATCATCCTGGAATATCTCCTCCTCGACGCGCACGTCACAATCATCGTTACCTACATCACGGGGAAAACAATGAGCCTAACGCTCAACAAGAATAAGAATGAATGCAATGCTCATGATATGCATGTCTTATGCTAGTGCAGTTCTGAAAAGAACCTATCCTTTCCGTTATCCCGAGAGAATGGATACATCTTATAGTAGTGTAGCTATCTGTCACCCCTACATGAGGATACATCCTATGGCCTCACTATCATGACCATCACCACTCTCTTTTGTTTGGAGACGTTGAGGATTTCAGTACAAGGAAAATGGTTAACCCTAAAGCCTACGTGTTTAACCGTCACCCCGATGAGGGGATACGTCATATGGTGTCCCCAACCGAAGGATAGTCGCCATAACCCCCGAACCCCCACAATCTTAATTACATTTATTAAGCATGCTATATCAACAAGATTCATAAGCCCCAAGCGTGATGCGTGTCATGCCAATATCAATCATGATTATAAACAAGATACTAAAAAAAACACAACAATAGCACAAGAGAATAACAAGTTCCAATGTAAGCTGAACAAGCACACCTTGTTGCATTTATTAACTATTAATTTAATTTATCTAAACATTTCTAGGGAGCAAGTCATAATTCAAGGCTCTTTTAACAATTAGTAAGGCTAAACAAGCAGGAGATTATTTTACTAGAAACTACAATTTTATCCATCTTAATTTTTCCTTGGCAGAACACGACAAATAGTAAATCAAGATCCATCCAGAGTAGCCCACTTAACAGCTCTCACAATATCAATTCAAGCAACCCATTTAACAGCAGCAAGGCCTAAATAAATCCTGTTACATGAAACAATCTCCCAAGCATGTAAAGTCGGTCATAATAGCATCACTTCATAGCTATAATCGAATTCAGTTTATCACAGCACATAACCTAGCGATGTAGGGCCTCCCTTGGCCATAATACATCCCAAATCCTTACAATTTATAGCATAATATTCCCAAAATATTATTAAGCAAATAACATAAACATTCAACGAAGCAACTAAACCCGGTCAGTTCGACAACAAATTTCCAACATATTATCCAGCAATTAACAGAATATTCAGTGAAACAACTAAATCTAGCAGAGTTCGACTACAAATTTCAACGCGTGATGTAGGGCCTCCACTAGATAAACTCAAGGTGAAGAATTTCACAAATATATAAATAAAGAAGGATATTCTTATAAAGATAAATGGACTAAAATTCCTAACAGGTATATTCCAATGATAGAATCGTCCTTAGGATCATATATATTAAATTTAGATTGTATTGACAATGAATATAAAATATTAGAAGACTGGAAAAATAGAATTCATATATTTATACAATTAAATCAGGAAAGTCAAGATTTGTCACCCGAAGACTTATTTAACTATATAACACATCAAACAACCAGAATTGTATATCATTATTTGACTACTTTACCAAGCCACGAAAAGATTGCAATGTTAAACACAAATACGATATCAACATTCAAAAATATAATTAACTCTTTAACTCAAGAATTTATTGGAAGATATTCTAAAGAAAATGAAAACCAAAGAACATCTGCATATATCGACAATACTTTTTGGCAACTAATTAATTTACAAATTTGTGACTTATGCTATTTAGAAAATTTAAAATAAAATATTATGAACTCGACAATAGATATAAGAATATAGCAAAAGAATTATTTTTTAAAAAATTACCATCAGACATGCATTTAATACTTGAAGAAAGTTATCGTAAAGAAGTAGAAAAACAAGTCTTACCTAATACATTAGGAGCTCGAATAACATTATTACGACTATGGATGCAACAATCATGTGTCACAGAAAAAGCGAAGAAACAAACAAAAACTAAATTATGTTGTGAAAAATTACCTAATAGAATAGGAAAATATGGATGTCATAATAAAGATAAGAAAAAATGGAAGAAAATATCTTATAAAAAATATATAAAATCTAAACGAAAATATCCTAGGAAATATTTTAAAAATAGAAGACAATATCGTCAAACAAAACAATATCAACCTGATAAATTTTGTCCAACTAAAAAACCTCAATGTACATGTTGGCTTTGTCATGAACCAGGTCATTATGCCAATAAATGTCCTAAACGATTTGATCAAAATAAAAGCACTCAAGTCTTGAAATTAGCCTATCATATTGGATACACTCCTATTAAAGATTCTGATATATGTTCTGTGTTGATATTTATGCTTATACATCTGATTCTTCTACTACATCTACTACTAGTAGTAATTTCTCATCTTTTTAATATACGATCAGTGGATAGTAGACACTTACCACTCTCGATTTTCTACAATTAGTAAATCAGTTTTGCAGATACTCTTACAAGAGAATGGAAGCATATTCAGATTTAATATCTTTATCAGGTATGAATATTTTACTCGAGTTTTATACTCAAAAGTATTTAATCAGAGCTTTTGCTCACGAACTTAGGTTCACAATATCTAATCAGAGCTTTTGCTCATGAACTTCGGTTCAAAGTATCTAAACAGAGCCTTTGCTCAATGAATCTTACATTCATCGAACTTTGGTTCATATATCTTATTAAGAGTTTGATCTTACACTTCCCACTACAATCATATAAAGTGACGTATGTCTTGAACTACTCACTTACCTACCTATTTTACCCTTAGAGTGATGGATTTGACCAATCACTCATACCTTTATTTCAAATTAACTTATTCAAAATAGAAGTGACAACATACCTAATATCATACTTTAAATTTACCCTATTAATTTCTCTCTTTCAAATCACCGAAAGATGAAAAGTGATTCTCTAGCTTTAGACTTCAATCTAGACCCTATTATTAGACTACTCACCTAATCACTTTTCATTCTCTTATAAATTGACATCATTTCTACAAGTTCATCATCAGAAAATTATCGATCACTTTTGGAAAAGCGCTAGAGATGAAGATTTATATTCCTACTTCAAAGATATGTAGTATTGCAGTTTATATCAGTGATGAAGAAATAATCCATTTATTATCAGATCCCAATGATCTCATTGACTATGATAACCCAGAAGTCTTATGCAATGATGATAACCCAGAAGTTTACAATCTCTTCGAAGAACAATGAAGACAAGATGTCTACAATCTGACAAGAAGAATACCCCAACAGAAGATTATCTACAATCCAGAAGATATATTCCTTATACACTATTAAGGAATATATTCTTTTCTATCATCTTTTTCAATAATGTAATGTACAGGTGATTCCCACTGTCGGGGATCACTTGACTTTTTCTTTTTATTTTTGTACATTTGCGTGTGTCAAGGAATATATTCCCTTAGCTTTAGCTTTTCTTTTTAGCTTTAGCTTTTCTTTTCTTTATGTCAAGTTTGTAATGAATATATTGCTTGTCAGGGAATATATTCTTTTATTTTTCTTTATGTCAATATAATTGTAAGAGTCTGTCGGGGAATATACCCCTAGAGCGTAGTCGATGATATCATTAGGATCTGATAATAAACGGATTATTTCTTCATCACTGATATAAACTGCGATACTAGATATCTTTCAAGTAGGAATATAAATCTTCATCTCTAGCGCTTTTCCAAAAGTGATCGATAATTTTCTGATGATGAACTTGTAGAAATGATGTCAATTTATAGGAGAATGAAAAGTGATTAGGTGAGTGGTCTAATAACATGGTCTAGATTGAAGTCTAAAGCTAGAGAATCACTTTTCCTCTTTCGGTGATTTGAAAGAGAGAAATTAATAGGGTAAATTTAAAGTATGATATTAGGTGTGTTGTCACTTATATTTTGAATAAGTTAATTTGAAATAAAGGTATGAGTGATTGGTCAAATCCATCACTCTAAGGGTAAAATAGGTAGGTAAGTGAGTAGTCCAAGACATACGTCACTTTATAAAATTGTAGTGGGAAGTGTAAGCACAAACTCTTAATAAGATATACGAACCAAAGTTTGATGAATGTAAGATTCATTGTGCAAAGTCTCTGTTTAGATATTTTGAACTGAAGTTCGTGAGCAAAAGCTCTGATTAGATATTGTGAACCTAAGTTCGTGAACAAAAGCTCTGATTAGATATTGTTGGACCAAAGTTCGTGAGCAAAAGCTCTGATTAGATACTTTTGAGTATAAAACTTGAGTAAAGTATTCATACCTGATAAAGATATTAAATTTTAATATGCTTCCATTCTCTTGTAAGAGTATCTGCAAAACTGATTTACTGATTGTAGAAAATCGAGAGTGGTAAGTGTCTACTATCCACTGATCGTAAGTTAAAAAGATGAGAAATTACTACTAGTAGTAGATGTAGTAGATGAATAGATGTATAAGCATAAATATCAACATCAGAACATGTATCAGAATCTTCAATAGGATTGTATCCAATATGATAGGCTAATTTCAAGACTTGAGTGTTTTTATTTTGATCAAATCGTTTAGGACATTTATTGGCGTAATGACCTGGTTCATGACAAAGCCAACAGGTACATTGAGGTTTTTTAGTTGGACAAAATTTATCAGGTTGATATTGTTTTGTTTGACGACATTGTCTTCTATTTTTAAAATATTTCCTAGGATATTTTCGTTTAGATTTTGTATACTTTTTATAAAATATCTTCTTCCATTTTTTCTTTTCTTTATTATGACATCCATATTTTCTTATTCTATTACGTAATTTTTCACAACATAATTTAATTTTTGCTTGTTTCTTCGCTTTTTCTGTGGCACATGATTGTTGCATCCGTACTCGTAATAATGTTATTTGAGCTCCTAATGTATTAGGTAAGACTTGTTTTTCTACTTCTTTACGATAACTTTCTTCAAGTATTAAATACATGTCTGATGGTAATTTTTTAAAAAAATAATTCTTTTGCTATATTCTTATATCTATCGTCGAGTTCATAATATTTTATTTTAAATTTTCTAAATAGCATAAGTCACAAATTTGTAAGTTAGTTAGTTGCCAAAAAGCATTGTCGATATATGCAGATGTTCTATGGTTTTCATTTTCGTTAGAATATCTTCCAACAAATTCTTGAGTTAAAGAGTTAATTATATTTTTGAATATTGATATCTCATTTGTGTCTAACATTGCAATCTTTTCGTGGCTTGGTAAAGTAGTCAAATAATGATATACAATTCCGATTGTTTGATGTGTTATATAGTTAAATAAGTCTTCTGGTGACAAATCTTGAATTTCCTGATTTAATTGTATAAATATGTGAATTCTATTTTTCCACTCTTCTAATATTTTATATTCATTGTCAACACAATCTAAATTTAATATATATGATCCTAAGGACGATTCTATCCTTGAAATATACCTGTTAGGAATTTTAGTCCATTTATCTTTATAATAATATCCTTGTTTATTCATATATTTGTGAAATTCTTCATCTTGAGTTTCTTCATATGTACGCTTTTTATAATTTTGATTTCTATGACTAGATTCTGCAATTTCTTACTTTACTGGATAATGAGGATTGTAGGGATTTTCATATGGATTGTCATCAAAGTCAGTTTCAAAATTCAATACTATTTCATTCATTTCTGCTTTTCTATTCATTAGAAGATATTCATCTTCTTTTGGTATATCTAATTTTGAGAATAAATTAGTTAATTTTTCTATTTGTTCTTCGAGATTTTCCATTATATAATTGTAGTTGGTTTAATGGTCAATGGTCGTTTTATTTGAGTAAGACTTTCTAAATCTTCAAGGGTTATATATATTTTTTAATCTTGATGTAGTAGGATTTGTTGTAAACTGTCAATAATTTCAATAATATCTTTTTCATTATTAATTTGTTGACTTTGTTTTTCAGGATTTTTTAGAAATTGATCAATAAATTGAAAAATAATAGTTTTTGCTTCTGTAAGTTCAGTATATGTTTCTTTGTAATAATTTAGGTCTTGTAAGGTTCTTTTAATTTCTATATTTTGTTGTTTGACTTCATTTATTTGTTTAGTTAAATCACTTATATGTTTTACCATATTATGTTCTAAAAGTTTTATATTGGCTACTATGTTACTACTCATCCTAGATATTTTTGTGTATATGAATCAAGAGTTATTATCATAATTTGAGTATTATTGATTTTTTCTTTTAATTCAGAAATGTTTTTGTTCAATTTTTTCTAATCTGTCTTGATTTTCTTTAACTATTTCAGTTATTGTGTTAATTTTTTATTTATTTTTATAATAGTATTCTGTTAGATATTCGTTTGTGTTAATCACATTATTTTATATTTCCTGTAAATCTTTTGTATTATGATGAATGATAAGATATGACAAAATTTCCATAACATTATTTAAAAGAGATTGAATTTTGGAATTATCAGATGTTTCTAAGGATAAATTAGAGGTTCCGATTGAATACTGAGTTCCCGTAGAAAGATTTTTGGGTAAGATAATAATTTTTTCTTGGAATGGAATTCCTAGTAGATTACTAAATTCAGAAGATAAATTTTTAATATGTAAATTATGAATTTATAATTTTTTTAATTCGTCTATATTATTCATATTATTTGTCATAAGATGAGAAGTAAATAAATGGCTTAATAATCATCGAAATTGTAAAAATGATAAAGACTTTTATAATAGTTTGATCATTCATGATTAATTTCATGTATATATTGTTCTAATGAAGTGGGGGGAGTAAAATGAAATGTTCTATTTGTGAATACTAGTTTTTTAAGTAAACACGTAATAATATGAAAAACTAAAAGACAAAGTAGTAATAGAAGTAATAAAGATATGATTTTTGGAATAATTGAATAATATATCATGATATTATAGTATTAGTAATATGAAAAGAACTATTATGAAAATAGTAACTCTTTAAGTCATAAACGGTTTTTAAGAAAGTGTTTGGTGAGGAATAAAAAGTCATGATGAAAAGTGTCTAGCTTTCTTAGATACATTAATTGTATTGCATTTGAAGTTGTACATATAATAGTTTTAATAGTTTGAAAAGTAATAATCACTATTTGAAATTGATTAAAATTGAAATGTAACTATTGATTGAATATGATGTGTAAAGACTTTTACGTCTTGATAAGTCATAAAATTGTATATTTAATGTGGAATAGAATTTAATTGTTTAGTGAGTGGGATAGACATAATTTGGTGTGTGACTGATAAAGTTAGTGAATTTGTGTGATAAAGTTGATGATTTTGGGTTTGTACCCATCCATCCTCCCGCAACATACCTCGCACTCTCCCCCGTTCTTTCTTTAGAAGGCGAAGAAGAAGAATTGAGTTCTTCTTAATTCATCAACTTAAAAATATTAAAAATTTATTTAATTAATTAATAATAATTTATGATATATAAAAACTAATTTATATATGATAGATCAAACATATCTGATTTTTCACCCAAAAAATAAAAATCAGACCCGTTTTCAAAACCCTCACTGGGTATAATATCTTTAGAAAAAATAATTTTTCAAAACATTTCAGAAAATAAATTTTTAAATTCCTGCTCGGGAAAACTCAAATTGACTTTTTTCAGGAAAACGTACACATCGCCGCTACATGACAAAACTGATGAATTTTTCCACATTTGACCGAAAATTCGGGAAAAACTTACATGTGGCATTTAAAAATCACTTCCTCTCTTTGGGTGATGAATGACAAAAAGATCTCTTTCCTCTTTAGGGTTTCTTCAAAAAAAAATTCCAACCCAAAAAACTATTCGACGATCATAATAGTCGAAACACAAATTTAGAAAACTCTCAACCTCGTTCTCATACTAACGGCTGAAAATTATACACTAAACAAAAAAATTAATATGCAAAAATGGGACACCGACATTCATGTGGAAACCCCTAATGAGAAAAAAAAAAACATGGGAAAAGGAGAAATTCACTATCTCAAACCAAGGTACAAGTGAATTCTGCGACCCAAGTATATATTTATTTATCATAGGGAAACTAACAAATCAACCACTGCATTTTAGAATCAATGACAAGTCAACTACTAAATATTTTTTGCTAACAACTTAAACATTGAACTATGAAAAATTGATGGAGTAAACATTGCGGTTTCGTTTTCTGTTACATAGTGTTGTCCTTCCTCTGCGGAACGTTGTCTTTCCTCTGTAAAACATTCTCTTTCCACTGCAAAACGTGATTCCTTGAAATAGAACTCAAGAAAATCGACATTCCACAAAGGAATGCTGTCTTTTTGCGGAGGAATGTTGTTTTTTCACATAGGAATGTTGTCTTTATTTTGTAGAAAGTTAAACTTTCCGCGGTAGAAAGATGATTTTTTGCCATGGAAAAACAAAGTTTCGCAAAGAAAAGTCTGCAAATAAAAAAAAATATTGTCTTCTTTGTAGAAAAACAAAGACAACACAGAGAAGTTGTGATTCTACCATGGATAGTAAAACAACTCTAAATCATTCGAAATCTAAAAGAATAACATTCTTTTACAAAATCTTCTAAATTTAAAATCTGAAATCTTCTAAATCTATTCTTTCACAAAATTAAAAATGTTATAAATTCATTCTTCATAGATATTAACTCTTTTCCACTAAAAGTCTCTTCTAAAATCTTGAGTTATTGCAGTTTTTTCCATGGGTAATTAGCTATTTTTCACTGTAAGTTCTCATAAAGTTAACGGCGATGCTAGTGGCTACGATTTTCTATAGTTGAGTGGCTAAGTTATCAGCGAAAATACGTTCATGGTTAATATGTCATTGAACACAAAGTATAGTGGTTGATTTGTTAATTTCCCTTTATAATATTAAACAAGAATTCTAAAATGAAATTGACATAGACCACAGCAGCCTAACCCAAATAAAATTCAGGTTACAGCAAAATCAAACACATATTGAGGTGGTATGTGTTATGTCTCGATTGATCTCAAGAGCTGTTGCTTTCTTTTTTGTACGATGTAGGGTATTGATGTAAGGTCCCTAAGTTAACTTCATTTTCACTTAGACTATTTTTTACGAAAAATAGTGGTGATACTAATTTCTTATATGATATGATATATTATATAACATTCTTTTTAATATCTTTTTCATTGAGAATTCTTGGAAATAGTTTTCAAAATATTAGTAGTTTGAATATAAATAAACATTTGCACCTATTTTTGGAATCATGAAAATCTTTTTAAATAACAAAAATAAATTTTTATTCTATTGGATATAGTGATAGAAGTCCTTTGTGAGTTTAGTCAGCTTATCGTACATGACTATATTTTTTTAAGAAAGAATCGAGGTGGTCAAGACTAGGAGTGATTGAGTTTCTTAGAGTTGCCTTTTATTTTCCTACATTCTTAGTGTTCATTTTTGCCGTTGGTGAGAATTGGTTTCATTTTTGACATTTTTGACTTGTCTCGTCTCTTGGTCGTGTCATTCATCACTTAGGCCCCAAAAGTTTGTCTCAAAATATATGAAAATTAAATAAATGAACAAAATCCATATTAATCAAATACAGAAGTTGTGGTTCTTTAAAAAAGAAAAAAGAAAAAAGAAAAGATTATGAGATAAATCAAGTGAAAATCTTATTAATTGAAGTGAGGATGACAATAAGCAATAACATTCCATCTCTAATTGTAATACTTTTTTGTTACAAGCTCCTCTTAGGATTTATTCCAACAATTTAAAGAATAAAGAACACAAGTTTATACAATTTACATGGTTTTTCAACTTCACACACACACACACTAGATTTAATGCAAACAAAATAATAAATCGAATTTAGTAGCCTCAAAGCAATGAGTTAAGCATGGAAGTTCATGAAAGCGAGCACATCATTTCTTCCCTTGTGGTGACCTTGCATGGCGGAGTCTTCTCTCCTCAGACAACATCTTTGCAAATCTGATAAGAGCATCTTCGTTTGTCTCCGTAGAGCCAAAAGGCTCAAATGCACCTGTTTCTATATTAACCCTTGAAATTGGTTCTTCAATAGTTTTTTGCCCACTTTCACGAGATCATCAAGATTCTTCTTCGTTGCTATGTC
>CM039484.1:27694224-27718260 GCA_022433065.1 Begonia loranthoides
AACAATTCAAACAAGTCCTATATTCTTGTGATATAGGCCAAAAGGCAAAAAACATACAATATCACTTACCTCAATCCCTTAACTTAAAGTCTTGCAAGTGTCCTCAACTATCCGTTTAATCTTTAACACCTTGAAAAGGAGAACCATAGTCTTTTCCCTCTGCAAGCTCTTCTCATTCTCTTCTTCCTTTCTTCTTCTTCTCCTTCTTCACAGCTTCCCTCTCCTTCTCTCAACCCCTTCTTTCCTTAATAGTTTTCTCTTTTCTTTTTGCCCTCAAGTTACCTTTTAATATAACTTAGCTTCCTCACTCAGCCACCCAAGCATGAAGTGGCATCCCTACATCAAATAAATGGTGAGTCATCACCATTATCCACCAATAAAAACTTGACATGAAACCCTAAATCTACCTCTTCACAGGATCGACCACAAAACAATCCTAAACAATACTCTATATACTTTTCAAATTACCAGTCAATCCCCAACTCATAGCCGACCGATCGCAAATCAAATGTTTTACAATTTGTAGTGACTGTGAATGACTGCTAATCCTTATGATTGACCGTTAAACTCAATTATGCAGTATTGTCGGTCGTTCACCGAACAACCGTAAAACCTTCTCAGTTCAACTCTGTAATGAAGGTGAACCACTGTACCTCACCTTGATCGACCGCCATATAAACAGAGAGCTTCATTTCTTCATACTACACCATCAGTATTCGATCGATCCTTCACAGGATCGACCACTCCTTCAACAATTTCCCCATAAACACCTAAACCATCACTCCTTCAAAAATCATAACACAACACTCCCATATTAACATCATATACCACAACTCCAAATACACTACCCATAAACATATTCCAACTAAACTTAGATGATAAAATTTGGGGTATTACAGTAAGGCATGTATAATCCATGAGAAAGTTCACCACTCTTGGCCTTCTTGCAAACCAAACACCTCTCAACAACTCAATGGACATCCCTCATTAAATTTGCTTAAAAAAGATCTTTAAGAGTCATATGTCTTTTTCTCCTTGAAATGACTGGCTAAACTGCCCCATGTGCTTCTCTGACAAGTAACTCCCTCAATCTATAATCCAATATACATAGCCAATTCTGTTTGAATAGATATTGACCCTACCTATAATAACCCCATTTAGCTTGATGGCATAATGAACATAAAAATTAGGGTCAGTGACAAACTTCATTGATCTAGGCCAAACCTAGAAATCTAGCATTCAACTATGTTAACAACGCATGTTGTCTTGATAATGCATATTCAACTACATTAGTTTCTCCTTTCTTAGGTTTGACCATATATGAGAAGGATTCGAGGAATTTTATCCATTTAGCTTGTTGGAATTTTATCTCCCTTGGCTCTTTATATGTTTTAAGGCTCCTGATTCTTGTGCACTACAAACTCCTTAGGCAGAAGATAGTGTTGCAATACTCCAAGAGCTTAAATTAATGCATAGAGTTTTTTCAATTAGTGGAGTACGTAAGAACGATATCCTTTAACTACTTACTGAAGAATGCAATGGGTTGACCTGTGGCATCAAAATGGTCTCAATTCTCATGCCAGATGTGACACATTCTATCTCAAATATCTTATCAAAGTTAGGTAGTGCAAGAGGTGCAACTATTGTACTAGAGTTTTTAATAAACCTTTTGATGCACCAGTGGAAGGGGATTAGAATATAACCTGAAAATAGGATGTTGAAGTGTTAAATTGTTGGTATGTTTTACTCAATCCTCTGATGCTTCTTTTTGAACTAGCGATCGTAGGGCCTCGTCCAAAAAACAACACAAAGTTGATTTTTATTTGGTGGTCAATTGGGCGGTCACAGGGGCGAACGATCTTCCGCGACCAGACTCAAGTTTCTCAATTTGGCCGAGAATCACTTTTGAAAATTGAACTTTAGAAGCTTGTAACTCTTTTGTTTTAAAAGCTTTTGAGCTGAAATTTGTACCACGTCTCTTTGAATGAATAAGTAAAAAAACCCTTTTAGAATCACATAAATATCATCCATGGATTAAGAAATATACGTGATACAAAATAAGTTACTAGAAATACAAACAATTAAGATTAATGTTCTTGTATGGATGATTTGTCGATGACACGCCTTTGGAAACCTGGACACCACTTTACACCCTCTTCCTCCAAGGAGAAAGAATGCGGATGCCAATAAGAAAGGATACCTAACTTACAAGTAACTTCAATCCCGTGAAATAACGCACTCGAGGATGAATTTTGGATATAACGCACCAAAGTGTTTGAAAAAGGAATCTCTCCAATTTTGAAATAAGCAAAAGTTTTATGTATTCAAACTCAATCATCTAAAACATATGCATTAGGTGGCTTTATATAGCCCTTTACAAAGAATAAAATAGGAAACAAAAACCCTAATTGGCTCATAGAATAATTTGTCTGATTTTCTACTTAATAGAAACTAGGTTAATTAACTAAAAGATTATTTCTTCCTTTCTTCTTTTACAATTCTAAATTTATTTGGTATCTAATTCATGTTGGTGCTCGATCACTTGGATGGTTTCCATGTAGAGATTTCCTTGGTCTCCAAGATTGGACACTTGGCCTTTCCTTATTCTTTGCTCTCTATTCTGTGGACTTTTGACATAGCAAATGAAGTCCAAATTTAGTAATCTAACTCATGCTAGAAAGATTAGAAAGTTGGATACAATCTTTATGAAACATTCTTTTTTAATGCTAAAATAGTCAAATACTCATCAGAGATCAAAAGGAAGACAATTTTTAGAAAGCCCATCAAATATTCCACAATTGTCCTTGGACTTCCACCTATGCTTGACCTTGAATCTCTCCATACTAATCTTGGAAACTTGATTAATAATAAAATGGACTCGTAGTCCATCACCTCCTATAGAAAGATGCTATGTCATGGAAACTCAATGACACCAGTAGGTGTAGGCCAATTTTCAATAGCTTGTACAACTCATGAACCTCTTCTCCACACATCGATACTATAAACCCCATAAAAATTACCAACTCCTAGCAGAAAGTGCATTTCTTCATATTGCAACTATGTATCCAACAATATTTGAAATTTAGATGTTGTGAGTGTAACTTCATGATGACATTGTAGACTAATATATCATCGAAATAAACCACCATGAATTTCTAGATGAATTATATAGTGCATAGATCTAATAAATGTGTTGGGGGCATTCATAAACCCAAAAGGATAATATGCTACTCATATGAAATAAGCTTGGTTTTGAAGGTGGTAATTTCCTAATATTCTTATTTCATCCTCATATAATCATACCCACTACTTAAATCAAATGCTCATGTAGCATAATGTCTAACCTCAATATAAGATACTAGTACTTCACAGTGATTTTATTAATTACCTTGCTACCAATGCCCATTTTCATAGATTCAACTTTCTTTGACCCTAAGAGCGTAGGCAGAACACAAGGACAAAGATTCCCTAATGTGCCATTTCTCCAATAATTCTACCCTTGTGTCTATAATTTCTTCACTTCTTCATAATTCTTTTTGCAAGATTGTCTATTAGGTAAGATGGCTCAAGGTAACAAGTATATCTAACACTCAATGTCTTTTAGTGGCAGTAAACCATCTATCATCTCTGTCACAAACAATGCTACAATTTATGTTACCAATTCTCTGACTGATTTTCGTACCACCATGTCTTCTCAATTTCATCCCTGAAGGTGAGAAATACTACTGGTGGCTCCTCATTGAGCACTTCTTTAAGTTCTCCCTTGTTAGGAATAAAGTTTTATTACCCTTGCCTTTCTTCATTATGACAGGTCCTGATAGACTTGATTAGGTCTCATAGGAGTTACTTTAATCTACTGTTCCTTGAATTGAAATGAGGAATAATTCATGAATCCATCATGTACTACTCGTCGATCAAACTTCTTAGGCTTTCCAAACAAATTGTGATTGGCACTCGTCGGTACAGCATTGTACATCACTTGATCAATATATTTACTGATATTAAAAGGCACTTTCACTTGATTTGATTATTTGATCACCCTTTTCTTATCCAGCCACCTTAGCTTATATGGCCTATGATGTTTTAAACAACTTCAACCTCGAGCTTCACAACCACTATAGACAATGCTACATTAACCCAGTTGCCACCATTTATCATAAGTGAAAAAATTTTAACGCTTGCTATACATCGCATGTAAAAAACTTTTTATCATTGATTGTTATCTTTCTGCATCAAAGCAGTCATAGAATGTCTTATCACCATGAGTATAGGATCCTTTTGAGCAAAAAATAGTTTACTTTTTTGAATGCTCCTCCATAATGGTTTCCCTCGCCTCAAGTTCCTCTTCACTCTCCAGTTCTCCTATAGCCTCTCCAAGGATCATTGCTCACTAATTAGGTCATTGATGAGCTATATGATCTAATCACAAACATTTAAAGCACTTGATATTCTTGCTTCTTTACTTGGTCATCTCATCCACTATATTGTCTTTATCTTGCTTATTCACAATAGACAAGTTATTGCTATTACCATTATCAAATAGTCTAGAAAAATATTTTGATTGTGGAGGCTAAGAATTCGGAGGCCTAGTAGCATAATGAATTAACCCCCTTTTTTCTCTATCCCTAGCCTTTAGTAATCACCTGAAACAAATCCTCCACTACACTATACTGCCAAAGCCCTACTACATCTCCAATTAAGGTCTCTAAAAAATTTGGTAATAGACTGTTACTCTAGTTCCACGATCTACACATGATCTCTTGGGAAAAGATAAGGATAAATAGAAAGTTGAAAATAAACGTGGATAGTACTAATTAGGAAAATTCTCAAGAAAGACTACTCTTGACAATCTCTTTAGACAGAATTACCTTTCCAAGTAAGTTCCCAAGAAAGGCTGGAGGGGTCACAAATGGTCCTACTTAAAATTCAGTCTCCTTAGAAAGAGCTTACTTACACAATATAATTATACCATTAATCGGTTTGAAAAATGATATCATATGTGATCTAAAAGTATGAAGAATATTTTTTCCACGCTGTTATAATATAACAGTCAAGAAGTAAGAGAAACAATAATGAAAATAGACACCAAGGATTTTTATGTGGAAACCCAAATCAGGAAAAAACCACGGGACCAAATCCAGAAAGATCTCACTATGAAAAATAGGATTTATAATATTCTTCTAGAAAATTGAATATTCTAGAGAATATTCACTAAGAGAAAAATCACCACTCTTAGATTTCACAATGTGCATAAAAGCAACCCACCAATTTTTTCCATACACTTTTTCTTTTCTTTCCCTAAAAAATTCTTTCTCTATTTTCTCTCTTTCTCTTCTTCTTCTTCTTCTTCTCTCGATTGGATATTGAAAGGTTGATAAATTCTCCCTATTTTTCAAAGAAGAAAGACACTGTAATCTGACCCTCCTTCTTTCCTCCTTTTTTTCTTCTTAAATTAATGAGGTATGTCCCTCATCATGAAGAGGGACACCTACCTCAAAAATCTCTCCCTCCCATTTATAATGAGGTAAGTCTAGTTCAACTGAGCTTTGATAGAATTCGTGCTTACTTTTCTTCAACACACCTCGTATCCAATGATACTTGACATCTATGTGTTTTAACTTTGAATGAAAGCTCAAATTCTTGTTCAAATAAATAGCACTTTGACTGTTATAATACAAGATGTATTTGTCTTGTTTATGACCAATCTCTATTAGAAATTTTTGCATCTGCAAAATTTCTTTGCAAGTCTCTATAGCTGCTATAAACTTAGCTCCCATTGTTGATAATGCAACTAGTTTTTGCCACTTAGAGTGCCATGATACTACTTCCCTTCCAAATATAACCAAATACATTGATGTTGATTTTTTGGAGTCAATGTCTCCAGCCATATATGCATCAGTATAGCCTATTAACGAAAGCTCTTTACTCCCAAAACATAATTTAAATAAGAAGTACCTCTAAGATACTTAAGAATTTACTTCACTATATTCCAATGCTCTATGCCTGGATTTGATAAACAATTGACTGACAATCCCAATAGAATGTGAAATATCAGATCTTGTACAAATCATAGCATACATCAAGCTGCCGACTACAGAGACATGGAATTTTCTATATTTATGTTTTTCCCTATTCAGTAAAAGGACTTTGTTCAAAAGCAAGCTTGAAATGTTTGGCAAGTAGAGTACTAATCGTCTTCTCCTTATCCATGTAGAATTGATTGAGAATTTTCTTGATATATTTCTCCTGTGATAGCCATATTTTTCCATTTTTGCTATCCCAAGTGATACTCATCTCGAGTATCTGTTTCGTTAGTCCTAAGTTTTTCAATGCAAAAGATTTGTTAAGTTGTTTCTTTAACTTAACAATATTTTCTTTGTCTGGGCCCACATTCAACATATCATTAACGTAAAGTAAGAGGATTATAGATGTTTTGTCTGTAAATCTTTTAACGAGCACACAATGGTTTGAGGAAGTTTTCTTGTATCCTTGATTGGCCACGAAGAAATCAAACTTCCTATACCTTTGTTGTGGGGCTTGCTTTAATCTATACAAGCTCTTTTTTAATCTACATATTAGATGTTCCTTTCCTTCAACAATGAATCATTTTGATTGTTCCATGTAGATTAGATCTCTTCTTCTGGTTCACCATGTAAGAAGGTAGTCTTAACATCGAGTTGTTCCATCTCTAAGTTTAGATTTGAGGCTAATCTAAGTACCACTTGTATGGATGACATTTTCACGACAGGTAAATTTTTTTTCTCAAAATCAATGCTTTTATTTTGACCAAAGCCTTTCACGACCAGTCGTGCATTATATGTTGGTTGTGAACTCTTGTCTTTAGCTTTGAGCCTATATACCTATTTGTGCTTGAGTGTCTTTCCCCCCTTTGGAAGCTGAACCAATTCATATGTTTGGTTCTCATGTAATGATCTTATCTCATCATGCATTGCACCTAACTAGTTCTTTTTATGTGAATGTTCCATAGTTTCCTAATAGCACTCGGGTTCATTGACATCAATGATCATAACATACTCATTTACAAAGTATCTTTTTCGATAGTCTGTGATCTCTTATTGACCTTCTTGGTTCAAGTTCTACAACAGATTCAGAAGAAATCTCTACTTCTCCTTGGTCAACGTTATCAGTTGCTTGATCATTAGATTCTCCAACATCTCTTCTGTCAAAAGTTGATTTCATTGGATCAACTTTTACTAGATGCTCATTGGTGATCTCAACATCTTTCTTTAAGTCTTCAATGGTTTTATTTTTGAAGAAGACAACATCTTGGCTTCTTCAAGAACCACAACTGCAATATCACTGAACATCAATGTTGTCTTTGCAGCACCATTGGCTAAATTTATAATGAGATAATCATATGAATTAGACAAACTTTGAATTAAAAGTTATGCTCGTTCATTCTCGTCAATTTTGTGCTCATTTGCTATAAGTTGAAAAATAACGTGTTGAGAGTATTGATGTGGTCCGTCACAAATGTCGACTCTAACAACTAAAGAGTATATAATTTTCTTTTCAAGAAAATTTTATTATGCAACAACTTTGCCTCATATAATTTGTCAACATATCCTAGAAGCAGTTGTCATTTCTGAGATACTTGCCAAAATTCCATCTGCTAAAGTAATATGCAAATTGGTGATAGCATTTCCATCTGATTTAATCCATTTTTTGTCTTAAATGGCCACTGATCTGTCATCGATGGTCATAGCATAACCATTCTTTCACAGTAATGCTTTCATTTTTAATTTCTACAAAGAAAAATTATTACCGTTGAATTTTCCAATTTCAATTCTTCCCGCCATAATAACCAGGCTTTGATACCACTTGTTGGGAAAAAATAAAGATAATATAGAGAGTTAAGAATAAACATGGAGAGTACTGATCAAGATAATTCCTAGAAAAGACTGCTCTTGACAATCTCCTTAGACAGAATTACCTTTCCAAGGAAGTTTCTAGGAATGGCTAGAGGGGTTACAAATGGTCTCACTCAAAATTCAGTCTCCTTAGATAGAATATACTTAACACAATACAATTATACCACTAACTGGTACAAAAAACGATAGCAGAGTGATCCAAAACTATGAAGAATATTTTTCCAGCACTATTATAATTTAACAACCAAGAAGTAAGAGAAATAATAATGAAAATAGACACCAAGAATTTTTACGTGCAAACCCAAATTGGGAAAAAAAATCACGAGGATCGAGTCTAGAAAAATCTCACTATGAAAAATAGGATTTACAATATTTTTCTAAAAAATCAAATATTCTAGAGAATATTCACTAAGCTAAAAATCACCACTCTTAGATTTCACAATGTGCACAAAAGCACTCCACCTATTTTTCCCACATACTATTTCTTTCTTTCCCTAAAAAATCATCACTCTATTTTCTCTCTTCCTCCTCTTCTTCTTCTTCTTTCGATTGGATATTGAAAGGTTGAGAAACTTTCGCTATTTATAGAGAGAGTTTGTCACTAAGTGATAAACTGTGGGAAATCAAATTTTTCAAAGAAAGAAGGCACCATAATTTGAACTTCCTTCTTTCTTCCTCTTTTTCTTCTCAAATTAATGAGGTGTGTCCCTCATCATGAAGAGGGACACCCACCTCATATGATCGTCAAGATCTCAAATTCTAAAACATTTTCATCAACAAAAGTTACCCCTTGGACCATATTTTTTTGCCTTAAATATAACTCCTATCTATAATGACTTGACATAAGTCTCTTCATCATCAATCTCTTCCTTCTACCCCAATTAGTGGTAAGATCACCTCAATATCTTCTTCTTTGAGCCTTTAGATTCTCCCTCATAAGTTGGTGTAGCATGTAAAATTAAAAGCTGCCATCCTCACCTTGGTCCCCTCTAAGTAGTCTAAGCACTCAAAGATCTTCTCAACTTTCCATACCCAGCCAAGATATTCCTCTCCTAAGTTAATGCCATTAAGAACGAAAACTTGAAAATTTAATCTCCTAAATTCATTTTCCAATTTAAGCTTCCTTACTGGAAACTCCTCTAAACCCCTACTATCAGAATTTTCCCATTGATTATTATATGCAAATTTCACTATCTTCTTGACTTCTATGTGGCCTACTGTACCCCTTTGTTTTCTCATTGGAGGGGCCTAATTATTCATGTGCAACATATTCTAAATCTATTGTGTTAGAGCACTTATAAAATTCTCCAAATTGTTTAATTGCCCTTAGGTTTGAAAACTTCCATTACTGTTGAATGTTTCTCAATAGAAACCAATTAACTGCAAAAACTCTACATAATCCAAATGACAATTACTAGTTAATAACCAAATCTCAAATCAAGAGCATAGATATTGAAATGGTATAGGATAATATATAAAATTTCCAATCCTAAAACCCTCCTCAAAGAAAGACGTTTCTTATGTTTTCTTCCTTTTAAAGCCTTGATTTCATAACCAAATAAGATCAAATTTTGATCACTTTCCATCTATCAAACAATATTAAACTTCTTTAATACGATGTTATGGCAAGGAATGAATATATGATTTTTAACCTCACAAGTACAAAAATTTTACACAAAAATATCACCATTTGAACATGTAATATCCCAGATTTTTGTAATACTAAGAATAAGGCCTAAGTGATGATTCTGGGGGTGTTAGGAGTTGAATTGGATGAATAAGGTGATTGGTCAAGGGAAATGTATTTAGATGTAGTGAGGTTAAGGATATGAGATTGTTGATATTTAAGGGTATAAGGAATTTGGTGTTAGTTTGAGGTCGAATGATAACAATATGTTCGAGGAATTGTTAATTATGGTGAGGGCAGTTGATTAAGTTAGATACGGTCGATCATCAATGTTGTAAATCATTACAGCGGCAAAGGATTTTTGAGGCATTCAATCACCTGAAGCGTGTTAATTGACCAGCTCCAAAGGGAAATTATTATAGAGAGCAGCGATTTTGGAATTGGTCAATCATCTAAAGGAGAGTGATCAACCGAGTTGAAGAAGTTTTGGGAAAATATTGATTTGCGGTCGATCATCTACTAAGGCGATGATCAACCGATAATCTAGAGAAGAATAAATTGTGGCTGATCATAAGTGTACAGTGGTCGATCATGGGTGTGACTTCAAGAATTTTTGGTCATTCATGTGAAGAGGACGATCAACTAGCTAACTGAAAAGTCGCCAAAAAATGATAAACCGTTGTCTGGAATTTTAAGGGATGATTGTAAATCTATGATTGTTGCTTCATGGATGCCCAACCATTCCTCCAATCATCCTTTTACCTTGAAATGGATACTTATGGGGTGCAAATCGTGGAGTATAAGTAGAAGACGAGTGGGAGTTGTAGAGGAGTTTAGAGAGAAAGGGAGAAATAGACTGAGATAGGGTTGCTATGATTTTTAGAGAGAAAAGGGAGAAACATTTCAAAGAGTGAGTGAGAAGAAGGAGAGAACTGTGAGGGAGAAGTTCTCTGGAAGCAAGTTGTTCTCCATGCTCTTGTATTTTTTAGGTAAGCTGAGTTTCTTCCATGGTTTCTTAAGGTTTGATTACTATTATAATCTAGAGAAGGAATGCTATACGTATATGTTTAGTTGTTAAGTGGTTTGTAATGAAGATTTCGACTATATATTATCACTTAATTCATGTCTCTATGATAAGGGTGATTAGTTGTCTGCTGTGATTGTTGGGAACTGGAAGATGTCTTGTTTATGAATTGAATGTTGATATTATCTGGTCATGTGATCTCTTCGAGTGGTAAATGAAATTCCGTTTGGAATATGGAGTTGGATATCAATGATTGTATAAAGCACTGTAGATTGCTATTGCGATAGAATCTAAGTATGTTGAAGGTTGATGAAGTGTGGAATTGGTTACTGCCTTATGCATGGGTATTATATCTTTGTTAATATACTTATGCTTATTCACTAGCAAGTTAGATACACTATTAGGTTGGTATAGTGTTCATGTTTAAACAGATTCTAGAATATGTTAGCCTTGTTTCTTTACATGAATGTTGGAAATGGTTGAGGGATTTAGTTGAATTGTTGGATAAGGTTGGAAACTATACTCTGTTGGTTGAGGTTTTATTCTCTAAGGTGTTATTCTATTGGACATATTAGAAAAGTTGTGCTGTATTGGAGAAATTAATTTGTCAAGTTGGGTTTCATGATTATTTCATTTGATACTGAGTTTGACAAATTGTTGTTACTAGTGAATAGGTATTGAGAAGGACAATTTAAGTGCTAATTTCTCTAAGGACTCCAGGTAAGTGATATTGCATGTGTTTTTCCTAAAAAGGCCTACATCAAAAGAAATTAGGGTTTGTTTGATGATTGCATTTACTAGATGAATAGGCTATTGATAATGCTATATTCGAGGATGTATCGTTGATTGCTTGATGTTAATGCTGCGCTTATTAGAATTAAGTTCAATTTCTATAGATTAAAGATTGATCATGCTTTGAGGATATGCTAGATAGACTTGTATGATAGACTTACATGTGTTTATATACGTTCATGCATAATTTATTTTATAAACTATACGAAAATGGCTTTATGCATTGTTTTGAAAAGGTAAACAGAATAAATGAATAAACATAAATAGGTGTAAAGAGATGTGGGTTTTGAGTAGCTGCCCCATGTGGGGTGTTACTCCACCTTGTCAAGTTGACATCTCTAACACTTGTATGGGTAACTGGAACTAAATGAAAATGGAATACAAATGAATAAATGCAAATTGATGTTGCAAGATGTGGGTTCTTGAGTTGGCTACTCGTATGGGTCATGAGGTGCCACTCTACCTTGTCAAGTTGACATCTCCAACATCGGTAAAGGTAAAGGTAATAGAAAATGAAAATGAAAACTGCATGTGTTTTTATAAATAGCATAGCATGAGCATGTTATAATTCATAGCACTTATTGAGCTTTAAGCACATAATTTAAGTCTTGTGATATAGGTAAGAAGCCTATGATCGGATAAAACATATATAAAACATGTAGAGGATGCAACTGATGGAGTATCTCGATGTTGAACCCCTTTTGTGCTGTTGGCGAATTGACCGGTGGGTTATGGCTCAGGAAATGGATTAAGTGTTAAGAATTTCAAAGACTTATTGTGGTATTTAGTGGCGACAACACATTTGTTTGAAGTAGTTTTAAGTATTAAAGTTGTTTGCTTAAAACCCTTTTAAATTGTGGGTTGTATGCTTTATTTTATAAAAGACTTCCGCTTTTGTTTAACTCTGATTTTTCTTCGCAAGATTTTTAAGACAAAACAAAATTTTTATATAGTTAAATTAAGGATAAATAGAATACGGGATGTTACAGAACACATTTCGAATAATCAATATTCTTCAATCAATAATATATTCCTAAAAATTCAATATTCAACCAAAAATTCTACCACCCAATCATGGTCACACAGAAAATTATAATAAACATGAAAATATTCAAATTTCCATGCCAAATATCCAACAAAAGTTTCCAAATAAATTATAAAATAACTCAAGGTAATGAAAATTTTGAATATTTCTTGAAAATTGAAATTGACATAAACCCAAGATCATCAATAATCTATTTTGATTGTTTGGAAAATGAGAAGAATAACCTCTTCTGCACCAAAACAACTAAATACCATCTTTCTTGAAGTCTTCAAATGAATCTCCATTCAGAATTGAAAAGTGAACCGTTTAACCAATGAAACCACCATTTCAAAGTCAATCAACGGAATGGGAGGCAGAACATCAAGAAAAGAACGGAAAATTTCTTGAAGAATCACCCAAATCTAGATGAACCAAGTGCTGTCTCCCAAAGATCCTTTTGGTCATCAAAGGATGGCTCTTCTTTTAATTTTCAGGTAAGTTATCTCTGATGAGAGATTTTCCTCTCAACCCTAGCTAGTAATCAAATTTTCCTGGGAAATTAACAAAACAACCACTGTACTATGGGATTAGTGACAAGTCAACCACTGAACAATTTTTGCTAACAACTTAAACACTGAACTATTAAAATAGATGATACAAACATCATCGTTAACTTAAGGAAAATGACTCGACCATATCATATCAAAGAACTCATAATAGAAAAGAACTAATACCCATTGAAAAAATTGAAAGAACTCGTGATTTCAGAGATTTTCAGTAGAAAAGAGATAATACCCATAGAGAATGAATTTGAGAAAATATTGTATATGTTGATTTAAAGTTTTTTTTGTTTTATAATTTAAAAGATATTGTAAAAGAATATATAATATTTTAGATATTAGATGATTTAGTATTGTTCAACTATCTATGGGAGAATCCCAACTTGTTTGTGTTTTCCCCAAAGAAGACAATAGATTTATTCCTTATCTGCAGAGGAAAGATACAGAGGAAAGTCATCTTTCCTTTACGCAAAGTTATCTTTCCTTTGTAAAAATTTATCTTTCCTCTACAAAAGGTCATCTTAGCATAAAATTATCTTTTCTTTTCAAAAAGTTGTCTTTTCTCTGGTGAAAGACATCTTTCCTAAGTCTTATTTCAATCTCTCACTTTCTACAACGAAAAGACAACGTTCTGTAGAGGAACGAAAACATTTTTTATTTGAAAATTTTACAGCGATGTTTGCTCTGATTATTTCTCATAGTTTAGTGTTTAAGTTGTTAGCAAAAATTGTTTAGTAGTTCACTTGTCATTGATTCTATAGTACAGTGGTTGTTTTGTTAATTTCCTAATTTTCCTCATTAATGGCATAATAATAAATATGACAAAGTAATTAAAAGGTCTTTTAAAATAAAAGAGAGAGAAAATAAATAAAAGGAAGATGGCCATTATTGTTGGTGGTACTCGCGTCAAAATGGCACGTGGTGATGCTAACACTCCATGCGGATGGACATGATTGACTTCCTTCTCACCACATCATCTTCTAACTACATGAAGCCTGATCTCTCGCCCTATGATATTTCCATGAAAGATTTAGAACCAACAAAATAGATACTGGGTACTAGTATCACTTACAACAAAAAAATAGAAATTATAGCTATGACAAGATAAGTATATCCAGAATTCTTTGCCAATTCAATATGGATAAGGCTAAGTTGAGAGTAATTCATTTGATAATAGTTTCAAGCTTGCTTTGAAATGAAGTTTTTCTAATAAAGAAGAAAAAACTAAAATGTAGAGAACTTCATATGCGTCTACATCTAGCTGATTAATGCATGTCATGGTTTGTATGAGACCTAATATTTCACGAGTTGTTTGAGTCTTTAAAAGATTTCTATCTAATTAAGGGAAAGATCATTGAAATGTTGTAAAAGGGATCGTAAATATCTTAAAGATACTCTTGAAATTAAAGATACTTTGGAAGTAAGGAGGCATTGTTAATTGGCAATAATGATGTAGACATTGATGAAGATATTGACTCTAAAATCAACCTTAAGGTATTTGATTACATTTTAAGGGGGAGTTGTATCATGATATTCTCGATTGTAAAAATTAGTTGCATTGTATTCAACAGAAGTCGAGGTTCTTGTGATTGAAGAAGCTTGTAAAGAAAGTTTATGGATGTAACAGTTAAAGTGCTATTTATTTGAGCATTCAAGATTAAAACACTTTAATATCATATATCATTGCATTCTTGATGTGTTATAAACAAAGTAAGTGCAAACTTGAGAAAACTTTACACATAAGAAAATAACTAAGATATCATGACAAAGATGTTGCCGACAAATAAACATGCATTTTTTACAAGCTCAGCAAAACTAGATTTACCTCATTATAGTTCAAGAGGATGAAATTTATGGAGTCCCTTCTTTATGATGAGAGTCTTACATCAATCAATTAAAAAAAAAAACAAAAATGTGAAAAATGAGGGCCTTCTTTTTCTTTGTGTAGGTTATTGTTTTCGTCGCTTAACTACATGTAGGATTTGAGAATCCTCCTTCATTGTCACTTGGTATATGAAATTCTATATAAATAGACACTAAGAAATGAATCTAGTGCAGTTGAAAATAAAAATATATTTGAAAGAGGGAAAAATATAGAGAGAAATCATGTGTAAGGGAAAGAAATTTGTGATTGAAAAATTGGTGAGGTACTTTTAAGAACAATAAGAGAGATTTGTGAATTTCTCTTTGTAAAGATTTTTAAAAATTATTATCTAGAAAAGTATTGTATTCGTATGTTTTACAATGATCACACGGCGGTTTGGGCAATCACTCGCGTAATGTCCTTTGCCATGGCATTTAAAGCACGTGATGTCCCTTGCCTTTTGGTTATTTCTAGTGGGCTTATCTTTGATATCGGTTTTGCTACTAGACTCTTTTGGTGGCCAATTGCATTTAGCTGGTTCTCTTCCTTTGTTCCATTGAGTTGCATTATTGGAAGCTGGAGGTTGTCTCCCAATTTCTGGAGGTTTCGGGGTAAACTTGGAGGGGTAGTTGACTTTTCTTTTGCGGTTAAGTTGTCTCTCAACGGTAAGGGCTAATTGTACAACCATGTCCATGGTCTCTAATTGTTGTAACTCAATCGTATCTCCAATTTCTCGGTTAAGACCTCTGATGAAACTGGCGACAACTTGGTCTTCGGATTCTTCTAATCTTCGACGCATCTTAAGCGTCTCAAATTCGGTGAGATATTCATCAACGGTTTGGTTGTTTTGTCGCAAGTTATGGATTTGTTGGTAAAGTTCGTGCTTATAATGCTTGGGAACGAATCTCTTATGCATCAGGTTTTTCATCACATCCCATGTAGGAATTGGATATCCCACTTCTCGCATGCGTTGAGCTTTTATATTGTTCCACCATAAGGCCGCGTGGTTCGTTAACTCGAGTGCTACGAGTTGGATCTTGACTCGCTTGGAATAATCATGGCAATCGAATACCTTTTCAACCTTATCTACCCAGTCGAGGAAATCACTTCCATGAAAGCCTAGAGAAGGGTCCAACAACTATGGACTTAGATAAGCCCACACATTCAATCAAATGGGAGGGTCTAAGCCCAATTGGGTAAGAAGAAGAAGCCCACATATAAAGGTCACCCAAGTTCCAAGTCCATATTCAGTTGATCCATTAGTTTAGGCCCAATTATTCTTCTTATCTTGTTTAGGTATCTTGGGATTGCTAAAAGAGTTTTACATCTTCCTAGGTAATCCTTGTCTCACCATAGAAGGATCTAGAGGTTCTAATTCATCTTCCAAGATGCATTAAAACTCCACTTGTTATCTTGACTCTTTCATCTCCCTAGGTGCTGAATCTTCTCTCTTTCTCATCCCCCTTCTTCTAAGTAGTTAATATTTGCCTAGATTTGCTAATGACCTTACCTCTTCCTAGGTGATTGGTTCTTAGCATCTACTTTATTATTTGCATTGTAACTAGTGTCCAAGATGGGCTATATATAGCCTCCTTTTATAATTCAAAAATCAATCAACTTGCAATAAAAAAAATTCGTGTTTAGTTTAGGAAACTCTTTCACTCTCTTTTTGCTATCCCTTATTCTGGTGAGTTATATCCAAATTGAATGTTAGTAGGTTTGGTGAGTCATATTCAAACTGTAACTTGGTGAGTCATATCCAAACTAGCCTCCATCTTTCCTTGGTGAGTCATATCCAGGTAAAGTGTTAGTGTACATCAATTAACTTAGTCCCTCAAGTTAATCCTCTCTCAACACTTAGCAAGGCGAGCTAAGTCCATTCCATCAAGAATAAATTTGAGCACTCCCCATTGGTCTCCCTTGTTCCTTTGTTTGCTTCCGCACTTTTGCAAACCCCCCATTTGGAATCCTATCATTTGGTATCAGACCCACGAGCTTCCAAATTTCCATTTGGCAGTATAGATAGTACTGATTTTCTTCTCCAACAATGAAGACAAGGAGTGGAGCTGCAACGTCTCAACACCGTGACAATGTTCCATCCTCAAGCAATGCACCACCTCCATCACCACAAAGGGAGGAAGAAACTAATCTCTATGATCAAGACATTTCTCTTTGTGATCAAATAGCAAGCATGCAAAGATCCATCAAGTTCCTTTTGCAACAAGCTTTACAACAAGCTAGGGTTACCAATGACCCTAGGACAAGAAGAAGAGAAGAGCACGATAGATGATATATTGACTAGGAAACAATATATGGAGAGGAAGATGAAGACTATGCCTCCAAACTTGAACTGCCCTATAGTCTAAGAGAGAGAAATTTCCATGGAGATGAACTACGACATGTGAAGCTTAAAATTCCACCTTTCAAAGAAGCTTACAATGGAGATGAATTCATTGATTGGGTTGAAAGGGTGGATAGGATATTTGAGTGTTACGACTATTCTGACCGAACAAAAATCCAATTGGTGTCCCTTGAACTTACAGGATATGCCAATCTATGAACTTACGGGATATGCCAATCTATGGTGGGAAGGAGTCATAGCACAACGAAGGAGAGATGGAAAAGAAGAAGTTCGCACTTGGAGACAAATGAAGTCTTTAATGAGAAAAAGGTTTGTGCTTGTTCACTACAAATAAGAGCTTTTTCTTCAAGTCCAAAGTTTGAAATAGGGCCTACACTCGCTGGAAGAATACTTAACCGAGTTCAAAACTATGAAGATGAGGTGTGGCTTGGAGGAGCCAAAAGAGCAAACCATCGCTCGATTTATATGAGGCCTAAATCGGGACACTGGTGATATGGTTGAATTACAACCATATGTAACCTTGTATGATATGGTCCAGCTAGCCTTGAAGATTAAAAGACAATGCTAAAGGAGTTCCAAGTTCCAATCTACTCGATCTAACTTCAAAGTTTCCAATACTCTTGAAACTTGAGTCGAGAACGATCATGGAGACTTTCGATCAAAAGATTCCTTTAGCAAAACAATGGAAGAACAGAAGATACCATGGAACCTAGCAAACCATGATCTTGAGACATCAAGTGCTTTAAGTGTCTCAGAATGGATCACATTGCCTCTCAATGCCCCAACAAGAGAGTTATGATACTTAGAGGAGATTTCCAAGAAGTCAAAAGTGAGGATGAAATGATTGGAGCAGAAGCTGCTGAAGAAGAAGTTTTTCCTCAAGAAGGGCAACTTCTTATGATTCTTAGAAAGACCCTTTATTGCTCAATACTGAGGGGAATGCCAAAGTGAGAATATTTTCCACAGTCATTGTGTAATTGAACAAAAGGTTTGTTCCTTGATCATCGACGGGGGAAGCTGTACCAACGAGGCACCATTAGGCCTAGTGGAGAAGCTCAAACTTCCAACTATCAATCATCCTAATCCCTACAAATTGTGTTGGCTGAACGATCAAATTGATATCATGGTAAATAAAAAAGTTTGCATCCCTTTTACCATCAGTAGTTATGTCAATGAAGTTATCTATGATGTGGTTCTAATGAATACAAGCCATCTACTTTTGGGCCTACCTTGGCAATACGACCGAAACTTTTTTCATGATGGGTTCACTAATTACTATTCTTTCAAGTTTGGTGCAAGGGCAATCAAACTAATTCCTCTCAAGCCAGATCAAATCGCAGTGGATTTTGAGGCAAGTATGGAAAAGAAAGATAAAGCTATATTCTTGCTCTCAAAGAAAGAACAACGAGATTCTCTTGTGAATGAAGCACCTAGCGGAGGTCTTGCCTGCCACTTTGGAAAGAAAAGGATTTATGAGGAATCCAATATAGATTTGGGGACAAATCCTCAAATACTCGGGGAGGTTGATATGCCTCTAGAAGCCATCAAAAGAGCTAGAGCTAAGAAGCTCGCTAAATTGTTTAGTGAGTTTTATTTTGCAGGAAATCACTTGAAAGCCTTGAGAAGGGTCCGACAACCATGGACTTATATAACCCCACAACATTTAATCAAATGGGAGGGTCTTAGTCCAATTGGGGAAGAAGAAGAAGCCCACATATAAAGGTCACCCAAGTTCCAAGTCCATATCTGGTTGATCCATTAGTTTAGGCCCAATTGTTCTTCTTATCTTGCTTAGGTGCCTTGGGATTGCTAAAAGAGTTTTAAATCTTCCTAGGTGATCCTTGTCTCATTGTAGAAGGATCTAGATGTTCTAATTAATCCTCAAGTTAATCCTCTCTCCACACTTAGCAAGGCGAGCTTAGTCTATTTCATCAAGAATAAGTCCGAGCACTCCCTATGGGTCTCCCTTGTTCCTTTTTTCACTTCCTCACCTTTCCAAACCCCTCGTTTGGAATCCTATCAATAAGTCGTCTTTCCTATTTTCCCTATAACAAGGAAAGGTCTAAAATACCTTTGGCTGAGTTTGGCCTTTTTACTAAACCTCATAATTCCTTTGAAAGATGAAATCTTTAAAAACACCATATTTGAAGTAGTTTAATCTCTAGCACTTTCTGCCTTTGATCTACATAGCTTTTTGGATGACATTGGATGACTAACATTCTTTACTTAATAAGAGTCACCGTCTCTATTGTCTACTGAATAATCTTAGAGCCAAGTAGTTGAGCTTCACCCACCTCATTCCAATAAAATAGAGACTAGAATTTTCTTCCATACGGAGCCTCAAAAGGTATCATTCCAATCGTGGCTTGGTAGCTATTATTATACGGGAATTCCACCAAAGCTAACATCCTACTTCAAATATCTTGGAATTTAAGTATACAAGGACATAAGGTGTCCTCCAATATTTGAATTTTCCTCTATGATTGGCCATTAGTCTAAGGGTGAAATGCCATATTGAATTTTAATTTTGTACCCATAGCCTCGTGTAGGCTCTTCCAAAAGGCTAAAGTAAATCTCGAATCACAATCTAATACAATACAAACTGGAACCCCATGCAACTTTACAATTTCTTGAATATAAGGTTAGCCTAAGTGTCATTAGGCGTATTTGTTTTGAAGATGATTATGTTAATTGTAATTATAAGTTGTTTATTGTTTGAATATACTTAATTGTATTTTCGTTATAGTTTGATTATGCATAATGTTTTATCCTTATAGCTATATTGATCTTCATTGGAAACACCCTTTAACAAGGGTATTTATATGTTCTAATATGTCTACCTAAGTTCATGCAGCTTATAGTTTAATTATTGGGACTTAGAAGGTTCAAAAAGTGCAAAACAATTGGAAGAAGTCGACTAAAACTGTTGGGTGGTCGACCAAATTGCTGAAAAACAGAAGAAGCAGTGGACCGATTTGGACGAGTAGATCAACCGCAAATATTACAGTGTGCTCCAAAGGCAAAACAATGTTAGGGCGGTCGACTAGTTCACTGTAGGTGATCGACCACAAATTGGACAAAGTGCTCAGTGTTTTCATCAGTTGAGGAAGCAGACGAGCAGTTGAAGATTTGACCGACCACAAAATGGACAGAGTCGAGCGATGCTTCTGAAATGTGAAGAGGAAGTCGGCTAGTGTGATCAAGTGGTTGATCAGTCTGACTAAACAATGCAATGGCTAGTTTCCAACGGTCGGATGACGGTCGACCAAAATGGAGGTTGTCGACCAGTTTCACAGTTTCTATATATATAAGACACTCCGAAGCTCATTTCAACAAAGCGAGAATAGTAGCGAAGCTCTACCAAATTTCATACATTATCTCTCATCATTCATTTTGTGCTTAGCCTAACTCTCCTACACCCAAACTTGAGAGTTTTACATTTGAGAGAGTTAGGTTTCTAAAATGTATTTTGTATTTCACTTTTGTACTCAAATCGTCAAACAAAAGTGTGACACCCCATAATAATCAAGTGGAAAAGGTGATGCCCTGAGAAAGAGTCAACTTGTAAGGGTTTGATTGACAAACATTAACTCAATCATCACTAACCGGGGATGTTAGGTGATTAAGAATCTCCAAGTCAAGAACTTAGAGCACGGACATAGGAGGGATTTGCCAAACCACGTGAACAACTTTTTTGCACTCTCTATCCCTTTAATCTTATATTTGTTTATATTTGATTGTATATCTATTGAGAAATCACTTATGGATAGATTAATTAAAATTGCACGAAAAAGTTAGCACACCCTCTATAGGTGAGCATTCGGTCTAACATATACAACTGGGCATACTAATTCATTGAATAAGTCATCTTGACTGGTAAAAAGTGAGCTGACTTTGTTATCCTATGAATAATTATGCATATCGCACCATGTCTTTTACTGTCTTTGGTAAATTGTTAACAAAATCCACCCCGATTTATTGTTATTTCCACTCAGGAATAGGTAAAAACTATAATGTTCTCACTAGCTTCTAATGCTTTGCTTTTACTTATTGGTAGATTAGACATAACTCCACATGTTTGAAAACATCTTCCTTAATATTAGGCAACCAATAATGTTATTTTAGGTCTCTATACAATGGTGCTCTTAGGGTGAATAAAAAATGTAGAGGAGTGAGCTTCTACCAAAATTTTTTCTTGTAACTTCTTATTCTTAGAGACATACCATCTGTCCTTAAACTTTATGATCCCTTAATTGGAAATAGAATAATCTAATTGGTCTAATAATTTCTTATTTGATTTAAGGCTCATAAACTTAGAATCATCAACTTGTGTATCTTTAATTTTCTCCAATATAGTAGGTGTTAACATCATAGTTGAAAGTGTAGAAGCTAATTGTGATGTAATTATTTTCAATCTAAATTTTTGAATTTTTAACTGAAGAGTTGAAGAAGTTTTCAGCATTAAGGAGTGCACTAAAACTGCTTTTCTACTTGATGCATTAGCTACCATATTCGCTTTTCGAAGGTGGTAATTAATCTCGCAGTCATAATCTTAAAAAATTCCAAGCTTTGCTTTTGCCTCATGTGTAGCTCCTTTTGACTAAAGAGATACTTTAAGCTCTAGTGGTCCATAAAAATTTCACATCAAAGACCATATATGTAATGCCTCCTTATTTTGAGTGCAAACTCCAGTATGACTAACTCTATATCTTGAGTGGGGTTGTTATGTTCATACTCTTTTAATTTCCTTGAAGTATAGACAATTATTTTGCCCTCTTTCATAAGCATACAACCTAATTCATTATTCGAGGCAACACAATATATACTGCACTTACCATTTTCTAACAATAATGTTAGGATTAGAGTCGTATTCAATTTCTACAATTCTTGGAAACTTTCTTCATATTCACTCATTAGATCACTAGAAGCTTACATTCTTTCTAGTTAAACTAGTCAACGATAAGACAATTTTTGAAAAACCTTATATAAATATTTTGTAATATCCTGTTAGGCCAAGAAAACTCCGTACTTCACCAATGCTCTTTGGTAGTGACCAATCCAAAACTACTTTTATCTTAACTAGGTCAATAGCTACACCATCTTTAGAAATGATGTGACCAAAAAAGTTAACATTTTCCAACAAAATTTCACACTTAGAGAATTTTGCTAATAGTTGATGCACTTTAGAATCGATAGTGTGATCTCCAGATGCTGCATATTTTCTTCCCTTGAATGAGAGTAGATTAATATGTCATCAATAAATACAAGTATGAACTTGTCTAAGCAATGTTTGAAGGCCCAGTTCATCAAATCCATAAATATTGTAGGTGCACTGTTTAGATCGAAAGACATAACTATAAACTCTTAGTGTTTGTATCTGGTACGAAACACAATCTTAGGAATATCATCAGGTTTGACCTTCAATTGATAATAGCCCAGTTGTAGATCAATGTTAAAAAACAAACATGTACCTTGGAGTTGATCGAATAAATCGTCGATCCTTAGCAAAGGAAAATTATTCTTCACCGTTACTTTATTCAATTCTCTTTAGTTTATACACATCCGCATTAAACCATCCTTCTTCCTAAGAAATAGGATGGGGCCACCCCATGGGGAGAAGTTAGGGCATATAAAGCTTTTATCTAATAATTCCTCAAGTTGAGATTTTAACTCTTGTAATTCGATGGATGTCATTCTACATAGGTTCTTTGATATAGGTTCAATGCCAGAATACACTTCAATTATGAACTCAATTTCTTAGTCTGGTAGTAATCTAGACAAATCATCTAGGAAAACTTCAAGAAATTTTTGTACAATAAGAATATCATAGAGCTTCACATCTTGCATCACACGTACATCCATTATACTGGCCAAGAAACCCATACACCCACTTCTCAACAATTGTTGTGCTTTAATCATAGAATTAATCAGTAGTTTGTTCTTATTTTTGGTACCATGGAATATAAATTCATCACCATGAGGGGGCTGGAAACAAACTATCGTTCTTCTACAATTTATGATTCAAAGTGTTGAAATAGCCAATCCATTCCAAGAATAACATCATACCCTTTCATGTCGATCACAATAAAATCGACATATAGATGACGACCGTTCATAATAAGACTACACTCCTTTAAAATACCCCCTACAACTAAACATTCCCTTAATGGTATCATTATTCTATAGACATAGTCACACAATTTAGTTAGGAAATTCAATTTAGAATAAAATACAAAGGCCATAAATAGGTGTGTTTCTCCAAAATCAATAAACGTATAAATAGCAATGTCGTTAGTAAATATGACACCTGTCATAATAGTAGGTTGCTCATCCTTGTTGTCTTCGATGAGAGAAAAGACTTTAGGCTTTGCTCCCCAATTGAAGTTGAGCAATGCTTGGCTATGTGGTCCAACTCATTACACTTGTAACACACACAGGGTAAGTAAGCAAGAATCACTAATAAATCTTGTTTGCTGATTAAAAACAAAAAAAAATGTCTATAGCGAAAAGAAACACCATTGTGGATAGAAGGAATCACGTGCACAAAACATACAATTTAATGAGGAAGCAAAAATGAATGAATAAGAGAGCATTCGAGAATGATAGACATGTGGGTGGCTCACAAAAATTAGGGAGAGATCACATATCCGTAATATAAAGAAACACTTCCATGAAATAAAGAAATCACGTACACGACACAAGTAATTAAATAAGGAAGCATAAACAAATGGAGAATGGGGTATCAGCGGAGAAAAAGATAGACACGTGGTTGACTCACATTAATTAGGTAGGAAGCAAATATCCATGAACAATGAAGCAAATATTCGTAGCGAAAAAGAAAGTGTCAAGAAATAGGATGAAGTTTGATTTTGTGTAAATGGGTATACGCAG